>RCUC01144618.1:0-44406 GCA_003697995.1 Taxidea taxus jeffersonii | reverse complement strand
GGGGGGGGGCACAGGCTCCCTGCTGAGCAGAGAGCCAGATGCCGGGCTCAATCCCAGGACCCTGGGATCATGACCTAAGTTGAAGGCACAGGCTTTAAACCCACTGAGCCACCCAGGCGCCCCTTGAAACAGAATACATTTAAGCTCTTTGCCTGTAACCTAATATCTTTTGTGTATCTACGTCTTAAGTCATAGCTGTGGCTAATGTTTGTATTCATATCATAGCATGAAAAACTCCGATAGGTGTGACAGGGAAGTGTGTAGCATGTTTGCAGTGGTGTTTCTTTTTAAAACTTAAGTCATAGCCCACCCAAATGAATTACTCTCTAAGGGATCCTCATAGAAAAGGTTCTACCCTGAATGAACTGCCAGGGTTTCTTCTGCCTTTGTGCAGAAGTGTGTGGCATATTTGTTTTTCTCCTAATTTTTAGAGCTTTCAGTGCCCACTTAATTCTTCATGTAGAACCTTACTCATTATTTCATGGACAGAAATCATTAAAAGCATTCTCTGCATTATAGAAACTAAATTGTTGGCTGTTACTAAACAATAATGAATATTTATACTTTATGACGTCTGTAAGTGTAAAATCAGCAGTGAAAGTTTACTGTGAAGCAGTGGCCAGAATTGATTTTCTGTTTACTTCGTTATGATTAATGACTTCTCCTTACTTTTATTCTTTACCAAGAGCCTTTATACCCAAGAATCTTAATTACTACAAGAATGAAGCTAAATTGCCTATTTCTTGACAAAATAGTAAATAGTAGTTACGCTGATAGTGAAATAAAAATGTGTCAGTTTAGTGTGACCAGTCTTTTCTTAAATAAACGTATTCAGACAATTGTTATTTTTGTTTATTTTTAACTCATGCCTGAGAGTAAACTGGTGATCCCCATATAAAGAAATGGGGGGCCTGGGTGGCTCAGTGGGTTAAAGCCTCTGCCTTCAGCTCAGGTCATGATCCCAGGATCCTGGGATCAAGCCCCGCATCAGGCTCTCTGCTCAGCAGGGAGCCTGCTTCCCCGCCAGACCCCCGCCCCACCTCCTGCCCTTCTCTCTCTGATTGCTTCTCTGCCTACTTGTGATCTCTGTCTGTCAAATAAATAAATAAATCTTTAAAAAAAAAAAAAAAGAAAGAAAGAAATGGGTGTGTTTTGGGCATGTCAGTCTTATGCTAAACTTTGATTTAAAACCCAGATTAGTAATAGGTTTTGATAGATGTATTTAATTACCTTATATAATGGAAAGAGACTAGTAATGTTAGGCTATGACTTGTAAGAGCTCTTAAAAGCTAGATACCTTTTGTTGAAGGCATTTTTTTCTGAATCAGCAGAAGGCTTTATATATCAATGCTTATTTTTTAAAGATTTTATTTATTTTAGTTTAGAGAGCACTCAAGCAAGCAGCGGAGGTGGGTGGCAGAGGGAGAGAATCATCGATCAGACTCTCTGCTGAGCGCGGAACCCAACATGGGGCTCCATCCCACCACCCCTGAGATCATGACCTGAGCGGAAATCAGGAGTTGGTTGCTCAGCTCACTGAGTCACCCAGTCGCCCCTCAGTGCTCATATTTTTACTTATCTGGCTAGGGTTTTAGCTTATGGCATAAATCCCCAGAAATGTTATTGGCAGCCATTTACTTCACATGTAAATGTGTTTCATAATTAACTGGAAAATGGTGCTTTTGGTTGTGAATATGAGTAAATTAAAAATTGGCTTCCAAAGTTGTCAAAAGCCTTAACAGTATATAAGATCATTCCCTCCTAGGCCGCGTACCTCCTCTTTGCCCTCATTCTTTGCGTTCCCATCACTATGTTGTGGCACATGCTCTGAGAACCAGCGCTGCCTCCAATTATGCCTGTGCTGCTTTTTGTGTGATGGGTTGGAGGCCATGGTCAGGAGATCCTACATTTGGCTGTAGATTAGGTAGATCACATTTTGTCGCTCAATCTCAGGCTTACTGTTAATCTGAGATGTACTGCATTCTATCCCAGTCTGTTCATGTGAAAAAAAAAATTGTTCTGACTCTGCCTTGGTTTATATTTGCATGCTGTGTGCACAGGTATGAGAAAAGTTGTAGAAAATGCACAGGCTCTGGAGTTGGCCACACCTGGGTTTGATGCCAGTCCTGGCTTCTTCTTTTAACCCTCTCCTGCACTGCTCTTTCCACACTGGCCTGCCTTCTTTTGTTAGAAGCAGCTGTATTTTCCCTGTCTAGATACATGCTTTCCCAGGTCTTCTTGCGGCTTGCTCCTTCAGATCATTCCACACAAATACCACGTCCTGAGGTCTTCCCTGACCATCCATCCTATTTTCAAAGAACCCCTCCTCTCACCTGTCATTCATGTCGTTATTCTGCTTTATTTTCTTAATAGTGTGTCATTATCTGTCATTTGTTTGCCTGATTAATATAGACTGTCCTGTAGAATAAAGTGTCTTGTTTAAACCCTGTATCCTCAACACCTAGAGTAGAGCAGGTGCTTGAGAAATAATAACTTATACTTGGAATTTAACCTCTCTGAGCCTACTTAGTCACCAATGGATTGGAGGTAATCATACCTCCCTTATAGGGCTCGTGTAAGATATGTAAGCACAATACAAGCATAAGAGGCTTATTTCCTCACTTTTACTCCCCTTTCAGTGCTTATTAGGGATCTAAGATGATAAAACGTTTAAGAGTTCTTCATCAATCTGACCTGTCTTGTTAAATGTCAGCTATTAATTTTGAAACAAGTAAGTTAGTTGTACTTAAGTGTTAACTCCATGTGCCCCTTTTTGGACCAGGTATAAAGCATGGACTCTCCTTCCTAAAAATGGTATGAGTACACATGGGGGGATTCCTCTAATAATGTGCCCCAGGTTGGAACATGCCTGCCTGGGTCAGTTTTCTGTTACTACATAACAAGTTACTACACACGTAGCAGCTTAAAACAGCACCTGTTTATTATCTAACAATTCTGTAGGTCAGAAGTTGGGGCCCAGCATGGCTGGGTTCTCAGCTTCTGGTCACAAGGCTGAAATCAAGGTTTTGGCCAGGGCTAGGGTCTCATCTATTGGAGTCTTCTTTTAGGCACATGATTGTTGGCAGAATTCAGTTCTATCTATCAGAACTCAGTCTATCTATCAGAATCCAGTCTTTCACACTCTGGCCCCTGATTGGCTCTTAGCCAAGGACTGGTCCCAGCTCTTAAAGGCCTCCTTCAGGTCCTTGCCATGTGCTCATCTCCACAAATGCCCGTTCGCTCCTCCAGCGCCAGCGGGAGAATCTTTCTCCATTCAGGTCTCTTCTTCCAGGAATTCCTGGTTCCTTTTAAAGGGCTTATCTGATGTGTCTGATCCCGCCAGGGTAATTTTAATTTTTCCTTTTTGATGAACTTAATGCCAGCTGGTTGAGGACCTTCATTATGTCTACGAAGTCCATCGCCTTTGTCTTGTAATGTAACCTAATCAGGAGCCTATCCATCATACTCAAGCCCACCCATACTCATAAGGGATTATGTGGGCTGCCTACACCAGGTAAAATTCTATATATACAAGAATATTGGAGCTGTCCATCTCAGAATTCTGCCTACCATGTTGCCATAAGATATTAAGTAAAAGGTTTTGTTTAGGGGAGGTTGATTGTCATTTCAAATATGCCCAGCTTGCTAGGTTTTCCCCCTTATAATTCTGTTGATAAACAACAATAAATTAGCTGTGTTTGAGAAGTTTAAGGAATGTAATTTGCCTTTAAATTGTGTCATTTTTAAAATGTAAAGTTTGTTTTTAGAAAGAGTTCTTTTGAATTGTCAAATATTATAATTTTTGTAAAAGCCATTTTGTTTAAGAAAATGTATTACATCATACCGACTATAACTTAGCATGGATTGAAAGCTTGATATGTGTGTGTGTGTGTGTGTGTGTGTGTGTGTGTGTATTAATCTAATTAAATCCCTTTAAAAACCAAAGATACCTTTAATGCAAGTTAAGTCTATTCCCAGTTTAGTTATCTTTCATTCTGAATGATGATCTGGGTTAGGTTTATTTCATTAGATGGTGCTGACAACATATTGAGCAATACAAAATGGTATGATATCCTGGCTATAAACAAGGTAGTCTGCACTAGAAAATCTAATAATTTAGTAAATATCCTAATAAAAGTTGTGATAAATTTGACGTTTTCTAAATGCCATGTGAAAGTTATTTGACAAGTATAAAGAATGAGAGCATTGTTTAATTTATGAATTGTTCATCTATCAGATGATAGCCCCCTCAAAAAGAGACTAATTTCCTTTTTAAAAATACCTACACCCAGTACTTTGATACATTTGAATGGTTGTTTAGTTTTTGAAAATGCCCAAATATTGTAGTGGGTGCATAATATAAATAGTAGCCCAGATAAGATTTGCTTGCTTAACTCAAGCCATTCGTTTTGCATTATTTTGGCCTTGACATCTCTCTAGTTCAGTCCCTTCTCTCTACAGCTCATCTCTGCTTTCTAAACGCTCTGTTCCTTGTTGCTAATCATGGTTCTGTGTCTCTTATCCTCAGGGATGCTCTCAAACTGGTCCAGTTGAAAGAAACGGGCAAGATGACTGAATCCAGGCCCACCGCAGCCCCTCCAGCCACTCCCACAGCGCCTCCACCCACACAGGCCACAGCCCCGCCACCCTACCCACGGCCAGTGATCCCACCGCTGTCAACTCCTAGACAACCTAATGCAGCGGTAATACTATTTGAGTAGACTCGGTTTTTTCCAGATTTCGGTGAGAAAGAAAACAAGAGCCATGACTATCTCTTTTACAAGTGATTCTACCAATCCGTTTTACTAGTACCTGAGAGTGATAAAGAGGAAATACTCCAGATGTTTTGTTTTGCACGCTCCTAGCGCAAACCCGATTTGTTTGTATGGTGCTGACTTTCAAATTCAGTGCCGTATATGTATGTTCTGTAACTATGGTACTTCTCATGTAGCTTTTCTTGGGTGTGGCACTGTTCATGGGTAGCTGCCACAGTCCTCCTCTGTGGCTCTTTGCTTCTGACTGAGGGAATGGATAGTCTCACTGGTAGACACAGCTAGAGACTGCACTGCCAGACATTCTTTTTCAGATATAGGCAGTATAACAGCCCTTTTTTGTTGTCAAAATATCCCATTTTTGCCTCTTTTTACCTCCTTCTCTTAGTATCTTTCATGTCATTTTCTTCCTGTCAGAAGAAATGCGGGATAATCAGGTTCATGAAAAACTGAATGGGCACTTGGAAACTAAACACACAATCCTATCCTGCTCTTTCTTATGGAGAAGTATATCCCAGTAAATTTCAAAACAGTTGCAAACAGTACAAATTTCATGGGAAACAAAATTGCTTAGTGTAAATTCATGATTCATGACAGCATATACAAAACATTTATGTGTAATCAGATCTTATATTTTTAAGAAGTAGATTATTCAAATTAAGAAGATAAACCTGACTTTGAAATTTTTATGGTATATAGAGAGCATTTCTTCTGTTTGAACAAGTTCTCTGCCAACCTAAAATGTCTAGTTTTGAAAATCAGGTGTATTTTTAGCTGCGTAGTTATTATTCTGAAGTGATTTTGATCTGGTCCCAGAATGGCGTGTAGGTCAAGGAAGGAATCACATGTGGTTGAAGGTCTATCCTGCTTTTGGTAAAGCTTCAAGGACCAGAGAGGAAAAGCTACAGTAGAGTTACAGGAAGATTTTATTATCTCACCTATACTTTATATTGTGAATTTTTAGGAAATATGATACTCATGTAATTTCTTTTTAAATTAACAAACCAAAGTAGAAATAGTCTGACAGGTTATCCAATATATTGAATTACCTTTTTCTACTGCATGCCATTTATAAGTAAGAATTGTCTGTTTTTGGTTTGTTGAAATTATTGTATGCTTTGAGTTTTATTAAGAAGTGATATTTGTAACAGAAGCTGCTTACAGGTGGTATGTGTGTGTGTCTATCTCTCTGTCTCTGTTTCACATAGACACCCATGGGAGAATTATTCATGACTTGGGAGATTTCTTTTTGATCATCTTAAACATAGTAACATAAGATGACCCATTTATAGCTAAAACATGAATTGTACTAATTTTTACAGTCGTGTACTATAAAATTAAAACTCTTTGGATTTCTTATATTCCTCCTTATACCAAGAATTTTTACTTGTACTTTTCCTATAGTATTATTATTACCAAAAGCTAAGTCACTGAGACTAGATTTTAGTTATGAAGTTTGTTTTTTCCACTTCCATATTTATGGTTTAATGGACAGATTGCAATTTCTTTGCAGGGCACATTCACTGAAATCCCTGCTAGCAATATTCGAAGAGTTATTGCCAAGAGGTTAACTGAATCTAAGAGTACTGTACCTCATTCATATGCTACTGCTGACTGTGACCTCGGAGCTGTTTTAAAAGCTAGACAAAGTCTGGTCAGAGGTTAGTAAAGTTACATTTACTTAATACAATACACGTGCTAACTGTAGTGAAATCCTTTACTTATAAAGGTACATTGTATAACTTTTTATTTCATTTTCACCATCTGGGTGTATTTTAGTGCTAGAAAAAAGAATTGGCTCAGTTTTCCTATGAGAAACAAACTGGTTCCATAGTACTGAGTAAATCATGCTTTTGGTATGATATCTGAACAAAGCAGTGCTTATTAACATTTTAGAAAGTATAAAATCCCAAACTGAAGAATGTCTTAAATTTTACCTAGATCTTAGATATTCCTGTGCTTTATACAAGTTTCAATTTTTTATTTCTTCTTCCAAGTGAACTTCCAGGTTATGAAACTTGCAGTGTGCCTCCCAGCAGTCAGTTAAAACTAAGGTTGCTGGGAGACATACAGATTTTTAGCACGAACTGTTGTTTTCTTTCTTTCCAATCGGTGTGGCTTTTATTTCATTTTCTTGCTTTATTGTACTGACTAAGACCTCTGGTACATTAATGAATGTCAGTGGTAAAAGACTTTTGCCTTGTTCTTGATCTTAGGGAAAACATTTATTCTTTAATGTCAGTTGTAGGTTTTTGTAGATTCCTTATTTTAGGTTGAGGAAATTCATATTCCTAATTTGCTGAGAATTTTAAGCATAAGTGGATGTTGAATTTTGTCACTTTTGTGCATCTTTTGAGATAATCTTTCCTTTTTCACTCTGTTATTTTGGTCAGTTATATTGGCTAATTTCCAGATGTTGAATTAACCTTGTATTCCCCATATAAAACTCAATAATCATCAATTTTCTCACCTATTTCTTGATCTCATTTTCTAAAAGTTTGCTAAAAATTGGGGCACCCAGATGGCCCAGTCGGTTCCCGGCTCAGTGGTGAACCTGGTGCTCCTGCAACCGCTGCCTGTGCTTACTCTCTCTCTTTCTGTCAAATAAATAAATAAAAATCTTAAAAAAAATAAAATTTTGCTAAGAATCATTATATCTGTGCACATGAGAAAACCCTGTAGTTTTCTTTTCTTGAAGAATTTTTTTAAAAGATTTTTTTATTTATTTGACAGAGAGAGACACAGCGAGAGAGGGAACACAAGCAGGGAGAGTAGGAAAGGGAGAAGCAGGCTTCCTGCTAAGCAGGGAGCCCGATGTGGGGCTTGATCCCAGGACTCTGGGATCATGACCTTAGCAGAATGCAGATGCTTAATGACTAAACCACCCAGGCACCCCCTGAAGATTTTTTTTTTCTGTGTTTGTTACCAGGTCTCACAGAATGAGTTGGGAAATGTTCCCTACTCTTTTTATTTTCTGAAAGAGTTTGGGTAGAATTGGTTTATTTCCTTTTTAACCATTTGGTAGAATTCACCATTGAAGCTCTCTAGGCCAGTGATTTTCTTTGTGGGGAGATTTTTAACTATGAATTTTTAAAAATAGGTGTAAGTTATCTGTTTCTTCTTGAATGAGCTTTAGTAGTTTTGTCTTTCAAGGAATTTGTTTATGTTATCTAAGTAATAAAATTTACAGTAGTCCCCCCTCATCTGCAGGGAATACAGTCCAGGACCCCCAGTAGAGGCCTGCAACCCTTGATGGTACAAAACCCTGTATATAATCTGTTTCCTCCTCTATATACATACTTAAAAGCTAGGGGCGCCCGGGTGGCTCAGTCATTAAGCATCTGCCTTCAGCTCAGGTCGTGATCCCAGCGTCCTGGGATTGAGCCCCACATCAGGCTGCTTGCTTAGCGGGAAGCCTGCTTCTCCCTCTCTCACTCCCCCTGCTGTGTTCTGTCTCGCTGTGCCTCTCTCTCTGACGAATGAATAAATAAATAAAATCTTTAAAAAAAAAAAAAAGCTAGACACAGTGAAAGATTAATAACAATAATAAAATAGGACAATTTTAATGATATGCTGTAACAAAAGTTAAGTGAATGTGGTCTCTCCATCTCTAAATATTGTACTGTACTCACTGTTTTCATGATTCTGTGAGATTACATGCCCATGTGATAAGATGACATGAAGTAAATATCGCATTGTGACATAGGGTTAGGCTACTGCTGGCCATCTGACAGTAAGTCAGGAGGATCATCTGCTTCTGGGCTGCTGTTGACCATGGATGACTGAAACTGTGGAAAGCAGAACCATGAATAAGGGGGCCTGTGGTATTGGCATAAAGCTGTTCATAATAGTACCTTGTTATACTTCTAATGTGTATATAATCTGAAGTGAGGTCCTCGTTTTCAGTGTTAGTAATTTGTGTCTTCTTACTTTCTTGATCAATCTGGCTGGAGATTGCTCAGTTTTATTGACCTCTTCAAATAATCTGCATTTGATTTCATTAACTTTCTCCATTGTTTTTATAATTTTCTTCTCATCTATTTCTGCTCTTAACCTTTATTCCTTTTTTCTGTTTGCTTTCAGTTTAATTTGCTCTTTTGTTTTCCGGGTTCTTAAGGTGAAAGCTGAGATCAATGTGATATAATAAACCTTATTCCTAACATAAGCATATAAGGCTTTCAAGGTCCCCTTTGGCAGTACTTTAGATGAATGCCACAAAATTTGATGTGTTTTATTTTTCTTTTCATTCAGTTCAAGATGTTTGCCATTTTTCCTTGTGATATCTTTTTGACCCATGAATCATTTAGAGTTGTAAGTATAATTTCCAAATATTTGGGGACTTTTCAGCCTTTCTTTTATGATTTCTTGCTTAGCTCCATTTTGCTTAGAGAACACTTTTTCTGATTGAAATCTTTTTAAATTTTTTGAGATTTTGTAATCATATGATTTATCTTGATGAATGTTTCATGTGTATTTGAAAAGAATGTGTGTTCTACTTTTTATTTTTAAGATTATTTATTTATTTATTTGCGAGAGAGAAAACAGAGCAAGCAGGAGAGAACATGAATCAGGGAGAAAGGCAGAAGGAGAGTGAGAGGCTCCCTGGAGCAGGGAGCCCTATTCAGGGCTTGAAACCAGAACCCTGGGATCATGACCTGGGCTGAAGGCAGATGCTTAACCAACTGAGCCACCTAGGCACCCCTCTACTTTTTTTTTTTTTTTTAAGATTTTATTTATTTATTCTGAGAGAGAGAACCCACAAACAGGGAGAGGGGCAAAGAGAGAGGGAGAGAAAGAGAAAGAATCTGAAGCGGACTGTGTGCTGAGTGCAAAGCCCAACATGGAGTTTGAACTCACAACCCTGAGATCATGACTGGTGCTGAAATTGAGTCAGTGCTTAACCAACTGAGTCACCCAGGTACCCCTGAAAAGAATGTATGTTCTACTTTTGAGGAGTGTTCTTTGAATGTCAGGTGAAGTTGGCTGGTAATAGTGTTCATGTCTTTTATATCCGTACTGATTTCTTATCTGTTCTATCAATTCTTAGGAGAGTATTGAAACCCCCAGTGGATTTGTCTAATTCCCCTTTGAGCACTGTCAGTTTTTACATCATTTGGGAGATCTGTTTGGGGGCACATAACACCTTTAGGGTTTTGGTGTGTTCCTGATGAATAGATCTGTCATGATATATCCCTGTCCACTCCTGGTGTAATCTTTCTTACCCCAAAGCTTTCCTTATCTGGTATTGCTACAATTACTCCAACTTTCATTGCTTAATGTTTTTATATCTTATATCTTTTTACTCCTAACTTATCTGTGTCTTTATATTTAAGCTGACTCCTTGTAGATAACGTATAATTTTTCTTTGTTTTTTGTCTAGTCCTGTACTGTCTTTTAATTAAATAATTAGACCATTCACATTTAATAATTTAATCCTTTCTTTTGCTTTGTACTATTATCCTTTGTACCATTTGTCCTTTGTTTTTATTTGTCCCATCTCTTCCATTTTTTCCCTCTTTTCTTGCCTTTTTTTTAGATTGGTTACTTTTTAATTTTGATTCCACTTTATTTCTATCTTACCTTTCTCTCTTTCTCTTGTGGTGGTTTCCTTAAGGTTTACAATATAATTCTTTAACTCATCATGGTCTACCTTCACATTTTCATCACATCCCTTCATGTACAATGTAAGAACTTTACAACAGGATATTACATTTTCCTCCTTCTGTCCTTCGTGTTCTTATTATCATGTTTTATTTCTACCTATGGTGTAAGCACCAGCATATATGTTTGATTTTTTTTTTTCTTTAGCAAATTAGGTGTGTTTTAAAGAATTTTAAAAATGAGGAATGCCTGGGTGGCTCTGTAGGTTGAGCATCTGACTCTTGATTTCAGCTCAGGTCATGATCTCAGTGTCTTGAGATCAAGCCCCATGTCCAGCTCTAGGCTAAGCAAGGAGCCTGCTTGGGATTCTCTCTCTCCCTCTGCCCTTCCCCTGTGGCTTGTGCACTTGCTTGCACGTGCTCTCTCTCTCTCTCAAAAAACAAACTAACTAACTAACTAACTGCATTTATCCTGTTTGGGTTTCTCTCAGCTTCTTGGATTTGTGATTTGTTGTTTTTCATTAATTTCGGAAAACTCCTAGCCATTAGTTTTTACTGTATCTTCTGCTCCATGTGTTTTCTTTTTAGAACTCTGATTATAAATGTTCAACTGTTTGAATTGTCCAAAGCTCTTAGATCCCCTGTTCTTTTTTTGTTCATCCTTTTTTTCTCTTTGTGTTTCTGTTCGATATAATTTTCGTTGACCTAATTTCAATGTCACTGCCTCTTTTCTCAGCTATGTTTAGTCTGTGAAGCCTAATGAAAAATTATTTATCTTTGATTGCATATTTTTTCCCCTAACTGTCCATTTGAATGTTTTTTAGAGTTTCCGTCTCTCTGCTGATATCCCCATCTGTTCATGGGCATTGTTCCGTGCTTTGTCCCATACTCTGACAGTGGTTAATCATTTCATGTGTTTATCCTTCTTCAGAGGGGAATCATCACCCTTGATATTCAGTTCACTTGTTTGTCTTGTAACCTCGACTCCCTAACAGACTCAAGAGAAGTTAGATTTTGTAACTTTTCCTGCTTTCCCCCGCTACCCTATTAGGGTGGGAAAAACGTTCTCTTGTGGCTTTCTACATCTTAAGTGACAATAAGACTAATACTTTAGTTTAAATACAGACTTCGAAGAATTCGTGTGAAGACAACCTGAGAGCTTTTTTTTTTAAGATTTTATTTATTTATTTGAGAGACAGAGATCACAAGTAGGCAGAGAGGCAGAGAGAGAGAGGAGGAAGCAGGCTGTCCGCAGAGCATAGAGCCCAATGCGGGGCTCGATCCCACGACCCCGGGATCATGACCTGAGCTGAAGGCAGCGGCTTTAACCCACTGAGCCACCTAGGCGCCCCAACCTGAGAGCTTTTAAAAGTTAAAAGAAATAAATGGAAAGCTTGCCTCACAGAAAATTAACAATATTCAAAAAGTTAATCCTGGAAAGTTCTCCTTTCAGGTTTTAAGCGTACTTGTTTAGTCATGATATAGAGATCGTTAAGGGAATAATTTTTCTGGTTTCTTCCTTTCACAAGGCAGGAAACAGTACTGTTCCAGTGGAGAGACGGATTAGTTTAGTATCTTTTCATGGTCCAAGTTTGGTATGTCCTTGTAGCTAGGGAGTTTCTAGGGGGTCTCCAAAGAGCCCACGTTATTTCTCTCCAATCCTCTTTCTTACATAGTTATGTAACATTCTGTAAGTATGTTTACACTCTTTTATAATGATTTACAAATGAAAATATTTAATATTCCCTTAGAAACTGCTTCCTATTCTTCTCAATCATGTCACCAACAGTCTCCTTACTATTTGGAAATTTCCATAATAAAGAGTTGAAAATAAAAGATCTTGAAAAAAAATCTCCTTTGTACTCTTTTGATTTCCAATGCCTGTTAGAAATGTCATGTGAGAAATTGGACATATAAGTCAAGCTCCTGATGCATCAGGATAAGAGGTAGCATTTGAAGGAATCATCAGCATATGGATGGTATCAAAACCTTGGAACAGAAGGTTCTGGCTTGGGAAGATGCCACCGTTAAGAGGACGGGACAGAAAATGAATGAGTGGTAGAGTGAAAGAAAACCCAGGAGGGCACAGTGACATAGAAAACAGTAAGAAAAAGTGTTCCACAGTGAAGAAAGTGATCAGCTCCAAAGTACAAAATGTTGGATACTATGAGAGCGGAGAATTTAGGTGAGCACTGTGGACTCCAGCAGTAGATAGGGGATGATTAGCTGGGGGGTGGTTTGGGAAGTCTTCACTGTAGATACCTATAGATACTAGATAAAGTACGAGGGAAGTTGAGGAAGACACAAGAGGTAGGCATAATGAGTTCATAAAATATGTCCACATATTTGAATTTATGCAGGCCATGTCTTTTCTATGTTGTTATCATTAAAATTAAAAGCTCTGGAAATCTTATATTTCTACTCCTAAAAGGGTTTTAAACAAGCAAACAAAAGTATTTATATCTCTGGAAATCTGAATTAAAAGAGCTATGAATTGGATGAGCAGGTGGTGGTTACCATGACTGTTTGGCAGCATTTGGGTTTATGGTAATTCATCTGATGTCTTTCTGAAATCCCAGCATGCCTTTGTAATGAGCTATTGTTCACGTAAAATTCCATGGTACTATAGTAACAGGATTTGTGTGATCTTGCCACATACCATTGACTAGATCTTGATCTTAAAAATTCTTTTTCTAGAAGCTTTTGCAATAGAGAATCAAGTGTAGTTTACATTTTTCAACACTTTCCTACCCATCGGGAAAAGCAAAAGTGTAAATCAGATGCTTTCGTTATGATCAGCTCTGTGGGAAGGGAGGGTACCTTAGCTTTATCTTGAAATAATTATGTATGCTGGGATGAAATTGATTCAGATGGAATCACCATACAACTAGACAGAAAACTTCATCTTGTTCATTGCCCTAGGACCTGTGCCAACATTGCTTCATCGTTGGCTTTTGCTGTATATCCTGTTTTGTTAAGTGAAAAAACAGCTCGGTGGTCTTAAATTTTTTTGGTACACACTTCATTAGTAAAAAATCTCTCTCTCTAGATATAGGTAGATACATAAGTAGATACAGATATCTTTAAAATGACTGTATGTTACCACTGTTCTACTATAATCAATGTATTATAAAGCATATGCAGAATAAAGACATTTGGAAAGGGTAAGAGAAACAATTGAATCACCGTAGAGACCATTTGTGTTTTTAGAGACATAGAAGTGATTCTTTTCTTTCTAACTGTGGTTATAATGTGTCCTTCAAGTTCCTGTGTATATCTGAGCAGTTTAAAATACTTGTAATTCAGAAGTAATCTTTTATATTTATGGTTAATGTTACTTCTGCAGAATCTCATTAAAAAGTTTTTCTAATCAGGGGACTTTTTTTTTTTTTTAAAGATTCTATTTACTTATTTGACAGAGATATAGCAAGAGAGGGAACACAAGCTGGGGTAGTGGGAGAGGGAGACGTAGGCTTCCCAAGTTGAGCAGGGATCCTAGTGTGAGGCTCGATCCTAGGACGCTGAGATCATGACCTGAGTGGAAAGCAGATGCTTAACAACTGAGCCACGCAGGCACCCCTAATGAGGGGGCTGTTAAACTAGCTAAGCAAACAAACAAAAACCTATAATATTTTTTACTACAATTTGTTAATGAACAAGTTGGAAATCACAATGACCAATGTTAAAGTTTTATTATGAATGCTAATTTTGATATGCTTGTTTTTCTTTCAGATGACGTTAAAGTATCAGTGAATGATTTTATCATCAAGGCAGTAGCCGTTACCCTTAAAGTAAGTAGCAGACCCTAAATCATTTTGGCTTCTACAATGGTCTCATGTCTTGGGATTTTTATGTGATAAATAGAACTGTCATTTTTAAGTCACAAAAATTATATAATTTCATTGCTAAAAATATACCATTTAATCTCACTCCCTCAGTATTATACACGAAACTGAGAATCAGGGGGGTTATAACTAATTATAGCAGAATAAAGACCATTTATTCAGCAAATACTAACTGATCCCCTGTTGCATGCTGAGTACATTATAGGCATCTAGAGAAACAGTAGTGAACAAAAGTGGACATGTTTTCAGCTCTCCTGGAGCTTATAGTGTAGTTGGGAGAGACCAGTATTTGTCAGATAGTGAAACTGTTGTGGAGGAAGAGAAAGCAGACCCCGCTGCAGAGTAAGTCAGGGTGTCATGGTGCACACAGGCAAGATAGGTCTCTCTGTCTAGGTGGTAACTTGAGTCAAGGCCTGGAAGAGAGGGTGTGAGTGGTGGAGCTGTCAGAAGAGCGCTCCAGGCCAAGGGAACTGCCCAAGGAAGGCTGAGGGGAGGGAGCACTGCCTTTCAGACCTGGAGGCCAGCCGAGGATACTGTTTCTGGAGGAGAGGAGGTAGCTGATGGGATTAAACAGAAGAAAGGGGGAGGAGTTGTGCTGCTGGAAGCTGGTAAAGCCTGGCAGCCATGGGAAGGACTAGGGATTTTATCATGAAGGAGAAGGGAGCCTTTGGAGGGTTTTGAGAGAGGTCTGACATCCTACTTAAACTTGAAAAAGAAAAAGGAGGGACTTTCTGGTGGTTTGTGGAACACAGCCTGCGGGGAAGCCAGGGGGCAGCAGTGCGCTCTCCTGAGACGCCATGGACAGCGACAGTGGTCTGGGCTAAGGCAGCAGCTAGTGGTGAAGCTGGAGTGAAGGCAAGATTTGGGATGCATTTCAGAGGTAGAGCCAACAAGATTTGCTGATGGATTGGCTGTGGGGTGTGAGAGAAAGGACCAAGACTTTGGCCCAAGCAGTGAGAGGGATGGAGTCCCGCATGCTGACGTGGGGAAAGTGGGAGAGGAGCAGGTTTAGGCAGGAGTCTAGAGTTGGATTTGGATCTGAAACGCGGGCTTCCTGCCTTCTTCCTCTGCACTGTTTTCTGCCCTTTCTCTCTATGACTAGGCTATTTCTCTGGATCACTGCGTGCTAGGTGCTATATTTAATATATATATTTATAAAGAATTTATTATTTCTTGAACAGTGCAGTAATAGAAAATTTTAAAGTCCTGTGTTTTCTTAGCCTTTCATATCTAAGTCTTCATATGGCTTTTGTCTTTTGACCAAATAATATTTTGAATTATATTAGTGATTTTCTAATTATGAATCATTCTTGCCCTCCCTAAGTGAATCTATAGTGGTCATTACATTTCATTTCATAATTTTGTATCAGGAGCTATAAGTAATTATAATTTACATTTTGTGCTTTTCTTTTTTTAAATCAGTGTCTTCTTAAAGTGAATTTGGGTACTTCCTCCCTTCCCTTTTTCTGTGCATATTTCAGTATTATAAAGGTTTTTATTTCTTGAAGCTTTATAGAATTCACCAGTAAAAATATCTGAAGCCTAGTTCTGTTTTGAGGAGGGAGCCTTGACAACTGTCTCATTTTTTTCCCCATAATTATTGAGCTGTTTAATTTTCAGCTTTTTTTTAAAATAAATTTTGGAAACATATATTCCCAGAAAAATCACTAATTTCATCTGGATTCCCAAAAACTTGCTAGCCCAGAGTCATTTAAATTTGCTTCTTATAATATTTTAATATAATAATCCTCAACACTCACATTATTTTAAACTCTGTCTTGCTCTTACTATTGCATATTTGTGTTCTCAGTCCATTTATATTGTTGCCTTATGTATTCCTTCCATTAATTCCTTTAGCTTTAGATTGGAAATATTTTAGACTTCGGTTGAAAATATTTTGTTAGGGGGGCGCCTGGGTGGCTCAGTTGGTTGAGCGACTGCCTTCAGCTCAGGTCAGGATCCTGGAGTCCTGGCATGAGTCCCACATTGGGCTCCCAGCTCCATGGGGAGTCTGCTTCTCCCTCTGACCTTCTCCTTGCTCATGCTCTCTCTCACTGTCTCTCTCTCAAATAAATAAATAAAATATTTAAAAAAATATTTTGTTAGGAAATGGGGATGTGTAATTATTATAGTTTTGAAAATGAAAAAGAGGTTTTAAGAGTGTGAATGTTCCTCTGACCACAACTGAGGCCAGAACCTATAGGTTTTTGTTGCATAGCTCTGAAATTACGTTTATTTGCGATATTCCTCACTTGGGAGGGTTTTTTTT
Source organism: Taxidea taxus jeffersonii (assembly GCA_003697995.1). Lineage (NCBI taxonomy): Eukaryota > Metazoa > Chordata > Mammalia > Carnivora > Mustelidae > Taxidea > Taxidea taxus. The sequence continues at coordinate 27,920 of RCUC01144618.1, read as the reverse complement.
CCTCTTTTACTTTAGTTCTCTCCGTGAAGAATTTAAAATCTTCTTGGGGTTTGGGACTTCACTGTTTATTATTTTGACATAAATGAGCTTTGAGTACTTTGAATGAACCAGCTGAGCCTTGAGAGATGGAGAAGTGCACAGAGCAGCTGAAAGCAGTGCAGTGGAGGAGGGCCTGGGTGGCTCAGTTGGCTGAGCGTCAGACTTGATTTTGGCTCCAATCATGATCTCAGGTTGTGAGATTGAGCCCCCTGTCGGGCTCTGTACTGGGTGTGGAGCCGCTTAAACGTCTCTCTTCCTCTCCTTCTCCACCCCCGCCCCGTGGGTGTACTCTCTCAAAAAAAAACAAAAAAAACAAAAAACTAAAAACACAAACAAAACAAAAACCTGCAGTGAGAGTGAGCATAGCAGGATGGTGAGAAGCCTGAGTACAGTGGGGAATGCATCTCCAGGGAATGGTCAGTGTACAGTTAGGCAGGCTGTTATTAAAGCAAAGAATTTTGGAGAAGAGAAATTAGTTTGTGGTTTCTGTTTTTCGCCATCATTTTTTCTACAGTATTTGGCAACAGTATCAGTACATACTGTCTCCAGGCGTTTACCGATTTCTTTTGCTCTTTTCATCCTCTGTGTAGTTTTGTGTATGTTCAATATAAGCATGCTCATACATTTACCATATGTTTATGAAGCCTAGGAAGTCTTTCTTAAAGAAGGAATTCACTTATTAAGGGCCGGATGGATCTCCCAGGGCTACACTAGAAACTTGGGCTTTCTACCTTCCCAGTGGAATAATGTGGTTGAATTGTTACCCCGTTCCCTACCCTCTTCTCCTCAAGGCCATCTCGGTCAGCATAAGAGACAGGAAGTATAACATATGTTAAATGCTTTTTAGCAGTCAGGTTTAACAAAGGGATACCTTTTTTTAACCATGATTTATTGTAAAGAGATCAAAACATGTACATCAGCGTTTCCTCAACCTTGCTTCAAAAAGCATGGTAGGTGTACTCTTCCCAAACATAGAAGCTATTTAACACAGAGATCTGAACCATTGTTTCAAACCAAATCTTCATTTATTTGCTTCTACCTACATTTACTTTCAAAATGCATAATAATGCTGTTTCTCTATAACCACCTTGGTCTAAAGCTGCTTTTTAAAAAAATAAAAAACAAATCTGTTTCTTTAGAATGACATGTTTTTTCTGTTCCTGTTTCTTAGCAAATGCCAGATGTTAATGTAAGCTGGGATGGAGAGGGCCCAAAGCAACTGCCCTTTATTGATATTTCAGTGGCTGTAGCAACAGATAAAGGTTTAATTACACCAATCATAAAAGATGCTGCTGCTAAGGGTATACAGGAGATCGCTGACTCTGTAAAGGTATGTCTTAGGAAATACTATGCTTTTGGAATGTCAGTATTTACTTTCTGGTTAAGTCGTGACATCATCTAGTCACACTGTGATATATTTCCAAATGATCATCAATCATATATGAAGGTTTTTAAGTTTTAACCTAGGTATGACCCACTTTAAGAACATTTAGCCTTCAAGAGTTCGGAAAAAAACATACAGATAAATGAGGATCAATTGTATTCAAGTTACAGGTGAATGCTTTATTTCCCAAAGTCTAGAATTCAACTCTAACAAGGATATTTTAGATGATTTTAAAGTTAAAGCTGAAACCATATTCCTATGAAGGTGGTAATGGAGAGACCTCACTGTTCACAGCATTTTATTCTTCAAAGTTGATTTTATTCATTTTTTCTCTAGAATTGAGACCACTAAAGTACTTAATATTGTAGAAGCAAAAGTACGGAATTTTTCCCGAGTTTCTTTAAAAGCAGTTTTTATAGCTCCAAATATGGAGGAGTCCGATTTCCCCCAAAATATTCCATTGAATCGGCAGGAACCAGACAGTGGGTCAGCTCTAACAAATACTATAATTTCCAAAGGTACTTTTTTGACAGAAGTATCGTGGCTCTTACAGTGTTAGAACTGAAAATTTCAGATTCATTTAGGTAAGTGATTCTTTTCTCTTTCATTTTACCAAAGACCAGTTGTATATATAGTGGATGAAAAGTTATAAGGAGGAAATAAAAGTAGAAAATAAGATTTCTTTGGAGAGCCGACAGTATATACCCGTATCGATGAACTTGCCCAAAATACATGAACACAAATTAATCTATTTTTTAAAGCACACTGTTGGAATTTTCAAGTTAGATATAATTAAGGGTAACCTTAGTGGAATAGACATTTTAAGGTCTTCACTCCTCTTTGAAAAGATTTGCAGTGTGTTTTTATAAATAAAAATGTAACTTTTTCTTAATTGGGTGGTGATGTTAATTTGACTGATTCAAAAGTCTGGTAATTAGATTGGTTAATAAGATAGTTATGTGCCTTTTGTTCATCAAAAGTTTTCAACAACAATGAGAATTCATGTATTTTATTTATTTATTTATTTATTTATTTATTTATTTGACAGACAGAGATCACAAGTAGGCAGAGAGGCAGGCAGAGAGAGAGAGGAAGGGAAACAGGCTCCCTGCTGAGCAGAGAGCCCAACTCCGGGCTTGATCCCAGGACCCTGGGAAGGCAGAGGCTTTTAACCCACTGAGCCACCCAGGTGCCCCGAATTCATGTATTTTAGTGTTTTTGTGAAACTCAAATGAGATTACATTTAATTATAGAGTTAGAATTTTCTTAAATATTCTTTATATATTTTTCTTATTTTTTAATATTTGCATATTTCTTATATAAAATTTTAAAAATCAACCATTTCAAGAAGATTTCTTTGATTTTGACCAATTTATTAATTTTAATATGCATAGTCTGTTCCTTGTATCCTGGAAGAACCTAGGTTGAGGTGGTAAGGAGGCAGTGTGAGCAGCCTCTGAGCAATGGGAAGGGCAGTCTTAACCCTTTGGGATGTTCCAGGGCCTCTGGTGGTCCTCAAGGCTTTCCTCTAATTCCCAGCAATCCTGTGCACTGGCTACTCACAGTGCTTCCCATTCTCTCTGCTTCTCTCTCCCACCCTGCTGCTGGTGTTTAACAGTCCACTCTTTCTTGTTCCTGGGATATACCAACCATTAGCCTAAGCACTTTATTTAATTCTGTTAGCCCCGTGTTATAGTTGAAATCTTAATTTCCCCATTTGAAGTTGAGGAGCGGAGTTTTAGTAAAGCCTTTAGGAAGTTTGCCCAAGGTAATCCACCTAAAAAGCAGTAGAAGGGAGGATTTATTTAAATCTGTGCATTTCTCATTTCAGGTGCTACTTTCTGAGGTCTTCTGTGTCTTCCATAGCTAAAGTAGCTTCCTGACCTTACCCTGTTTTTTTACTGTCTTTATGCAATTGATCAGTCTTTGAAGTTACCTTGTTTATTTGTTTGCCCTTCTCTGTTCCCTTCTGTCTGACATTGAGGGTCTTGTTCTTGCCGTATAACCAATTCTGCAAGAGCGCATGGAAGGAAGATCATAGATGCTCAGTGAATTTATTTTTTAAATTTTCAATAAAAAATGTTACTAAGATTATTTTTTTTTTTTAAGACTTCATTCACCTATTTGACAGAGATCACAAGCAGGCAGAGAGGCAGGCAGAGGAGAAGGGTGGGAAGCAGGCTCCCTGCTGAGCAGAGAGCCCGACTCGGGGCTTGATCCCAGGACCCTGAGATCATGACCTGAGCTGAAGGCAGAGGCTCAAACCCACCGAGCCACCCAGGCGCCCCTAAGATTAATTTTTTAAGGAGTTTGTGGGTCTCTGGAACTCCATCTGTGGACCCACGTTGAGAATACTTGCACTGGGGCGCCTGGGTGGCTCAGTGTAGTTAAAGCCTCTGCCTTCGGCTCAGGGTCATGATCTCAGGGTCCTGGGATCAAGCCCTGCATCAGGCTCTCTTCTCAGCGGGGAGCCTGCTTCTTCCTCTCTCTCTGCCTGCTTCTCTGTCTACTTGTGATCTCGCTCTCTGTCAAATAAACAAATAAAAATAAAAAAAAAATACTTGCACTAAGTTTTTACTTCTTGACCATCACAAGCCTCAAGGATGTCATTTTGTGGTGATGAAGGCATGTCTCAGCTGAGTTCAAGTTTTTAGTCTCTAAATATAAAGTAATATAGTAACAAGCCTTAGAACCCATGTTATTCTTAATTCTTCATTAATTATAACAGTCTTAAAAGACAGAGGCAAAGCTTTCCTCTATTTGCACAGTAAATTTTTAAAATGAATTAATAAAGAATGTATATTTGCTGGTCATCTTGTATTACATCCTTTCAGCTGGAGGCTTCGGGTAGCGTATGCTTTGATTTTAAGTTTGCATTGCTGGGAAATCCCAGTGAGAATTAGCAATTTTCAAAACCAGAGATCCTCCTCCAAATTACTCTTATTCCAAGCTTTTAGAATTCATTGGTAGGAATATCCTGCTGATGTGTTTAGGGTCTACAGAGTTTTTGTTTATTTGTTTTTTCCTTTCTTTTTTTTTTTCTTTTCTTTTTTTAATGTGGGCTTGCAATCCTGTTTTTTAAAGAATGTCTGTGTTATTTGTTTTTAGCCTGATAACTCAGCAGGATTGTTGAGATCATGTGCCTTTAAAGAAATGCCTTTCAAAGTTCATAAGATACATGCCTGTTTATATCATGTGAGCAGTCATATTGCTTAAGGCAGAAAAAGCACATTTGTAGATTGTCCTATCTATTTCTGATAGTCCAAGGACCACACAAGTCTGAATTCATCTTCTCAGTTTTCATTTTGGATCCAAGTAGTTTTATAAATAACTGCATCCAGATAACTACATCTGTCTCAACTGTCAGAAAGTCACAGTGATACATTGAAATCATTTTTAGACTTGTAAAGAATGTTTTCATTTTTCAAAAATTAAGTCCTCTCTGATTTGAAATTGAACAGTTCGTGATTGTAATTGTACTTATGTTAGCTGTATAGAACAGAAAATTCAGCATCAGATTTATTTCATCTCCCAAAATGACAGTAGTTTAATTTTTCTCTTCCACTCGTGAATTAGTTCATTATTAATTTTTCATATGTAATGACTCAATTTCCATTCCTTTGTTTTTGAAGCATTGAAAAATGAAAGTTAACGTAAGTGTGATTAATTGCAAATGCAAGTAAAGAAAAATTTAACTACTTAATGTCACTCTCAGAGTGTCTGTCTTTCCCTCTATCAGCTTTCGAAATCAGCTTTGCTAAAGTGATACAAAATTACTACATTCTTCTATTTCTTGTGGCAGTACAAATTGGACTAGCTCATTTAGGAAATGCCTCAGCTGTAAAATCAAGAACCAAGAAAATGTTTATGTTCTAGGGCTTTGTAATTCCACTTCTGAAAATTTATATGAAATAATTGAAAAACCAGCAAACCAAATTAAAACACTGGGGATGTGACAGAATTGTGGCAGATGTAGCGTCTTTAGAATGTTAAGCAGACATTAAAAAACCATTTATGTAGACTAACAACAAAGAAGATGTTTATAATATTGAGAGTGAAATATAAAATTCTATTTTTTACAACTGTCTGTAGTTATGTATATGTTATGTGTAAAAAAGAAGCAAACACTGAAAGATGAAAACTAATACATTGGTTGTAGGATCGTTGCCATTGAACAATTTTTTAAAAGCAATCAGGTTGACAAGAATGGCTTCTTGTAATACTGTGTCTTATAAGAAGAAAACACTATAGACAATAAATTTCACTGTTTCTATAGAAAACACTGAAGCATTCTGCATGGTAATGATGTACAGAGTAATAAAGAATTGAAGAATTTTTAAAGGAAAGCAGTTTTTGTAGAGTATCAATTTACAGCTTTAGCTTCTTAAGACTATCTGCTCTCTAACTTGTCCATTTTTAATTGTATTAGAGAAAATGAAATCAAATCAAGGCACGTGAGAGATGAGTGTATACCCTCTACAAATATTTTAAGTGACCAAATCAGCCTATAATGTGGTGTTGGTTGTCATGCTGTATTTGTGTTTTTCTTTCCCAGGTCCTGTCAAAAAAAGCAAGAGATGGAAAACTGTTACCTGAAGAGTACCAAGGAGGATCGTTTAGGTAATATTAAACTCTTAGTTATCAGTAGCATCAAACAGTTATCTAGGAGTCTCTGTCATTTTTGAAACAATTTTTTTAATTGAGGCGACCTGTCAGGGCTCGTAGGAGCCCACTAGGATTAGCTAGTTAACCCATTCAGGTATTCTCAGAATGACATCCAGGTTCTGAAGCTTTAAAAAATATATATTTATAAATACAATAGATTTATAAACCTCAACTTTTTCTACCCGTGATCTCTTATTTAAAGGTACTTTGAAGGAAAATATTAACACGTAGAGCCTTTAGTTATCATCAGTTCTATTTTTAAGTGTCATTTACACACGGTGTAATATACTGAGTACAGCATGAATGTTCCAAGAAATGGAGAAACCTGTGTAACCAACCAAAGCAGGATATAGACCATTACCAGGATCCCAGAAGCTTCCCTTTTCCCCTTCCTAAGTATCCCCCTTGCCAAGGTAACCACTCTTCCGAAAATCATCATCATAGATTTCTTTTGCTACCTTTTTCTTTATATATAAATAATATATATTCCTTAGTGTCTGACTTCTTTTACTCAGTATTAATGTCGGTGAGATTAACCATGTTGCGGTGTGAAACCGTTGTTTATTATTCCAGTATATGGTATTTTATAGTATATTGTATATGTATGCTCTATTACTATTGGGCATTTGTCTTTGTTTACAGTTTGATGCTGTTACAAATAATGGCACTGTGAACATTCTTATTATTAGTGCCTTACGGTGAATATATTTGTTGTACAGACTTGAAAGTGAAATACCTGAATTAAAAGCGTTAATGGATACTGTCAGTTTTCCATAATGGTTATACAAATTTATACTTCTAGTAACAGTGTATCAGAATTCTCATTGCTTCATATTCTCACCAATACTTCTTGATGTTAGGTTTTAAATTGTAACAATTGTTGGGGTGGGGTATGTAGTGGTACTCTTTGTGGTCAGGGAAATGCAAATTAATGATGTTGAATACTGTTTTCATTTAATAGCCTTTTGAGTATCTGGTAACTTATCAGATAAAGTACCTGTTGATGTCTTGTGTCCATTTTTAAAAATGATATGTAGGGGTTCTTATTTCCAGACACACAGACCTTTATAGGATACATACTGTTTCAGATATCTTTTCCCACTCTGTCCCTTGCCTTTGGAACTTTGTTTATGGTGTTTTTAATGAACCCAAGTTCTGAATCTTAATGAAATTCTATTTATTAGCATTTTTTTAACAGCTGATACTATTGTTTTATGTGTAGAATTATTGCCTGTCCCAGAATCATGAGGTTATTTTTCTGTGTTATTTTCTAGAAGCTTTATAACTTTTCACATGTAGATCACCATCCATCTAAAACTGGATTTTGTGTGTGGTGGGAAGATAAAGGTCAAGATTCTTTTTTTCCCCCATACGGATATTACGTTGACCCAGCATCACTTATTGAAAAGCTTACTCCATAGCACTGAGAAAGTGACTGTGTATATTTGGTCTGTTCTGTGTTCTGTTTTCAATTGGCCTATTTGTCCATCCCTTGCTCAGTACCACTAAGCTATAACTTTTAATATCTGGTAAGGAAAGTCTTCTAGTTTAGTCTACCCTCAAGACTATCTTTTATGGCTCTTTCTATTTCCAAACAAATTTCAGAATCAATTTACCACTTTCCATATACAGACACACAGAAACCTTGCTGGAGTTTTTTTGGTGTGTGTGTGTGTGTGTGTGTGTGTGTAGATTTTATTTATTTATTTATTCATTCATTCATTCATTCATTCATTTATTCATTCATTCATTCATTTATTCATTTGTTCATTTATTTATTTATTCATTTATTCATTCATTCATTCCTTCCTTCCTTCCTTCCTTCCTTCATGGAGAGAGCAGGGGAACATGAATGGGGAGAAGGGCAGAGGGAGAGAATCTCAGGCAGACCTTACGCAGAGTACCGACATAGGGCTCCAGATCCCACAACCCTGAGATCATGACCTGAGCCAAAATCAAGAAACTTTGCCAGAGTTTTGATTGGGATTGCATTAAAGCTTTTGATCAGTTTGAGGATTCAGGCTTTACAGCATTGAGTCTTCCAGGCAATGAACATAGTATAAACCATTGTTTATTTAGTTCTTTGGTTTCTTTCAGTTCCATTTTATAGGTTTCTATACAGAGGTCTTAAATTTGTTTCATTAGATGTAATTCTTAATATTTGGTTTTTGCTACTACTATAAATGGTATTTGTTTTAAAATTTCATTTTCTAACTACAGCAACCTGCATATATAAAAAATGGATTTTTATGTTGACCTTTTTATCTAGTGACTTAGCTAAATTCACTTATAAATCCTACCAGTTTATCTGTAGAGTCTTCAATTTCCTGTATACAGTCAGTTCCTCTGTGAATAATGACTTTTATTTCTTTTTTCTTTTTCTTCTTATATTTTATTATTTCCTTTTCTTGTCATAATCCACTGCCGAGGACTTCCAGTCCATGTTGAATGAATGTTTATATTAGATACACTATTTATATGTGTGGGGTTTTTTTTGATACCATTGTACCTGGCATCTTTGTCTTTGGTCTTTGAATAACTTGCTATAAGGTTCTATATCACAGTTTTTCAGTAGGGTCAAAACACACTTCTGGGAAAGGGTTCTTTGATAGAGGACATGCCGCTCTCAGAGCTTTTGTTTTCCCCTAGTATTTCCAACTTGGGCATGTTTGGCATCGACGAATTTACTGCGGTGATCAACCCTCCTCAGGCCTGCATTCTGGCTGTTGGGAGATTCCGACCTGTGCTCAAGCTGGAGCAGGACGAAGAGGGAAATCCCAGGCTGCAGCAGCACCAGCTTATTACAGTCACCATGTCAAGTGACAGCCGAGTGGTGGATGATGAACTGGCTACCAGGTTTCTTGAAAATTTTAAAGCAAACCTGGAAAATCCTATCCGACTGGCCTAGTCCTCCAAGATAAGAAGTTGGTCTTTGGCTTAGTTTGTCATATAGCTGTTACCAGAACCTACACTATAGGAAAACAAATAGCTATATAAGCATGAAGTGGGTGAATTGTTTATTTATTCAAGGTGAATGAGTTTGGCCCGAGTTGTCTTCATTTTCAGTTTGGGTTTAATGGTTTAGAAATAAATAACAAACTGTAACTAACGAAAGAGAACATTTGGTTAGATCCCTTTTTAACCTCCGGTGCTGTACTAAAGTGGAGTTAAACTCGATGTAAATTAAATTAAATGTTTGGCTCATGTGAGCATTTTAGACTATCTGAGAATGTATGATAAATTGTAAAGTTGAAAAATTGTTAGAACTAATGTTGAAATTAGATTAATTAAATCGATTAAATCATCGATTTAACTAGTGGGACCTCACTTTTTATAAGCACTGATGTTACTTGAACAATTTAATATGTACAGTTTATTCTAGATAATAGTAAGTAAGTAAGGATCACATTATATTAGGGGTTATGGCAACATTATTGAATTTTTTATGTATATAAAGCCATAGGTCTTAGAGTGGTTTCTGTCAGTCTTATTTTTCACTTCTATGACACTGTGAACTTCTAAAGAGGAAGAAAAAAGTCAAAAATAAGAGCAAGAGAGAGAGACCAAAAAATTTGTTTCAGTAATATACTATAGGTAAAATATCTAAATTTTTTGAAATAAACTATTCACCTTCATATTAAGTTGGAATTATGCTATTTCGTACCAAACATTTTAAATTTGTGTTACTTTAAACACAAAATGTTGGGGTTTTTTAGTGCGTTTTAATCAAGTTTGTATTGTGCAATAAAATGTGAGAAAATACTAAAATTTCTATTGTATTTTAAATGTTAGGTCACAGAAATTTAGTGAAACCTTCAAGTAGGTTAGTAATTTGCTTGCAACAACTTATAAGGAATTCTACAGGAGGAGAGAAAGAATTTAAACTTCATATGACATTAGGAAAACAATGGATAAGGAATGTGAAACCTTGAAAGAGAGTGGAAGGGAAAACTTATAAAGTAGGCAAGAGCTCTCCTTTTTACTCCATCAATAGTATGAAATTTTCACTAATTATTGTAAAAGTTAGAAGAGCTTATTTCTCTCTTTTAACAACTTTGCTATAGTTGGCAAGTTAACCATACTGAAATTGGGTGGTAAATTAATTAACCAGTCCCAGAAAGGCTTGTGTTGGTATCTGCTGCTGGCAATCGCCAGAAAAAAAAGACCCATGTGGTACAAAGCCAGGAGAAGGAGAGAAAGAATTCTGAGCAGACTTCAAGTTGAACACAAAACCTGACATGGGGCTTGATCTCATGACCCTGAGATCATGACCTGAGCCCAAATCAAGAGTCGGACACTTAACCAACTGAGCCACCCAGGCACCCCAGTGTTTTTTCCTAATTTTTATATCCAAGGAACAGAACGCGGGCTAGCCATAAACAGGCCTTGGCTTGGAGTTGTGTTGTGCATCAACAGTAGTGCCTCTGTTTTCCTGTCAGTGAAATGGGCGCTGATACCCACCACAGTCTGCCGTATAAAGTTGCAAACTGCACAGGAGAAATGACATGTACATTTAAGACATTTTGATTTTTCGTGGGTTGACCTCTCAGCTTTTGGTACAAATGCTTTTTGATTCTAACTAAAAGCATTTTCTCGAATATTTATACAGATTATGTAAGGAAATTGCCATAGCACTGATTTGATAAAGAGGTATGGTAAACTTGGCTTGGGTTGCTACAGAGAGCAAACTATGCACTGCGTGGGCAGTCTCACTCTCCCATTTTATTTGTTTATTTTTATTTATTTCTAAATAAATATAATGTGTATATATAGATAATATTTGTACTGCTGATAGTTATCATACAGAGAGAATATAAAAATGAAATTTTATATTTGGTCATCTTTTTTCTCATTTAAATAGGGAAAAAGTAAAATATTGGGAAGACTTCTAAGGAAAAGGTGACATAAGTCAAATGGTTCTGCTTCTCCAATTGCAATTTCTAGTTGACATTTACAGATAGAGTTTGTTCACTATTTTGTGGCATCAGTATACTGCTCGCCCAACTTCTTTGTTTGAAACGTATATAAGTCTTTTATATGGACTGGAATAGGTACCTTACAAATGGTGTCAAATGAAACTTATTTTTAGAATTTTTTTTCTTTTTTTGCATTTTGGACTTAATTCACACTAATTTATATATGCCAGACATTTGAGAATTATGTTAAAAGTAAACCTAGTTTTCTAGCCTTTTAATTGAAAGATAGGTGGTGCTGTGAGTTAATGGATTGCAGTTAGAGTGTGGAAGAAAAATTAACATGGCATTTAAATCTTCATGCTCAAGGGATATATGTCCTCATTACACACTGCCTCACAATGGACTTTGTCTCAGGTGACGTGAAGAGTCAGTAAAAGAACCAAGTATGTTGCAGGTAAGAATTAACCATTAGTTTAAATATGACCTTATTAATGGGAAACTTCTGTTGATTTTTGAAGGAGGAAGTAAAAGTGCAGAATTGCTGTAAGGTTTAGTCTGGCCACAAATGTGCAAGGCAGGTCAAACTAGGGCAAGCAGGAACCATCTGGAAGCTTTTGCATTAATGAGAGTCTGAGATGAGTAGATTCTGCACTAGACCAGGGGACCTTAAAGAAGGGAGAGAATGAAGAATATTGTACATGTCAGTTTGCTGTGGTATATTATGAATATATGGGGTGGGTGTGTATGATGTAGCAAGAATGATGCAATTTCCCAGGCCCGAACACAGTCCCCCACGGCCCACATCGCCAGTCTCTAAAAGGTTACAGCAGTTGGTATATCTCCATTTAAACTTTCTATAAATGGAAAAAACAGCAGTCTTCCAATAAAATAATTTTAAATAGTTTTGTGGACTTTGACATTGTATTTTCTAGAGCTTCCATTGGTTTCATCAGATGGGGATAGGCGCAGTGTTGGAGGAAAGGTGGGGTTTGTCTAGACTTGTAATATTGAATGAAATTACAAGGCATAAAGATGTGTTTTGAAAAATGATGATTAGAGGGGCGCCTGGGTGGCTCAGTGGGTTAAAGCCTCTGCCTTCGGCTCAGGTCATGATCCCAGGGTCCTGGGATCGAGCCCCGCATCAGGTTCTCTGCTCGGCGGGGAGCCTGCTTCCTCCTCTCTCTCTGCCTGCCTCTCTGCCTACTTGTGATCCCTGTCTGTCAAATAAATAAATAAAATCTTTTAAAAAAATGATGATTAGACTCTGTTAGTAGCAGTCTTTTATTTCTTTGATCGTATGTAAAGCTTACTTTCACATATTACCACTCATCTGTATTTTTTGCAACAAGGTCAAGCAGCCTGTTCTTCCCAGGAAAGCGGATACTTTAAAACCTCTCTCTAACTTACCCTCTACTACATATGACATATACAACGAAAGGAAACCTGGGCTTTTTTTAAAAGTTGAGAAATTATTCATAAAATCATGATTTGTCTTTACTCACACATAAAATTTATTCTTTCTGAAATTTCTTAATTAAATTCTTTATTACAAAAGAATTTTTATCACTAAAAATCAATCTTTTATTTTTTTATTTTATTTTTAAGGTTTTACTTATAGAATTGTCAGAGAGAGAATGTGTGCACAAGAAGGGGGAACAGAAGGCAGAGGGAGAAGCAGGCTCCCCACTGAGCAAAGATCCTGATGTGGGACTCAATACCAAGACCCATGACCTGAGCCAAAGGCAGATGCTTAACCGACTGAGCTACCCATATGATCCCAGAAAGCAGTCTTCTAAAGAGAAGGCTGTTGTGATCAGGTGAAATATTAGTCATAGCACTTCATAAAGCATGGAGTTTTATGCTTATAGAGCATAAAGCTCTATAAATGTAAGTTGTTCAATGTTTAATCACATAAATTGTACTTACTCTATACTTCTTTTCAGTGGCTCATCCACAGTCTGTCTGGTAAAGGAAGGTATAGGATAGCACTTGATACATTACTGTCCTCAAAAGAATTACTGGTCTTTAGTACATAATTTGTTGCCCAAGTTTGCACACTTAAATCAAGAACATTTTAGCCTGCTTTCAGCTTTACCTATAAATTACTGTGCTCTTGGTACAAACTTTGTTTTCTACCTCAGTATTACCTCAGTATTCTTACCTAGAAAATGAGGAAACAGGAGGGAAAATTAACCATGGTGGTTATTGATCTTGTTTAATCTCTTCTCAGTTCTCTAAGGTGAATATATCCGACTTGAGCATCATCCGTGCCAGGCAGCGCAATGCAACAGACTCAGAGAGGATGTCATTTGGCCAGAGGCACACAGCTCAGGTGCCACAACTGGGATTTGAACCCAGGTCCACGCAGCACCCAAATTCAAGCTGGCCACAGCACAAGACAGAGTTTGTAGGGTGTATTTTTGCTGAGACAGTTCCGTATTAACACATAGCATTTTCCACCTGGAGTAACTGAAGGTCCTGCTCCTCGGCCCTAACACTGATGTGTTTGCTACGTGACCACTCTAAAATCAGTTCACAGTTTTTCTGTAGTAGTTCTCCTGGTGTCTTTCTGGTAATTGTATGCACAAAGTGCTGAGGGATTTTTGTTTTAATATGGACAACGCCTGTTAACCTGAAATGCTGAAAATAAGTATTATAACTTCTCTCTCTGAATGGAAGGCTTAGAAAAATAGAAACTTAAGAAACTAGGAGCTTAGTTCCTCTGAAGATAAAAACATGATATATAGAGCATTTCACTTTTAATAAATACCTTGGAATCTAGTCCAAGTTCAAAAGCAAAAGTAGTTACCCAGGGGCACCTGGGTGGCTCAGTGGGTTAAAGCCTCTGCCTTCAGCTCAGGTCATGATCCCAGAGTCCTGGGATCGAGCCCCGCATCGGGCTCTCTGCTCGGCAAGGAGCCTGCTTTCCCCTCTCCCTCTCTGCCTGCCTCTCTGCCTACTTGTGATCTCTCTCTGTCAAATAAATAAATAAAATCTTTAAAAAAAAAAAAAAAAGTAGTTACCCATTTTTTCCTCTGGAGGCTCCAGACTTCTGCGTTGACAGCCATCTCTGTCAGGGTCCAGTCTCGTGTATTGACCTTATCAGTCAGGGATCCCTGGTTGCAGTTCACTGTTGGGCAGAGTCCATTGGGTTGTCGAGGCCAGATCTGTCCACATGCGCCAGGGAAATAGGAAGTGGCCCTCAAGGGCACAGATGAGCCTCAGTCGCTGGGCTGGTCTACTGAGGGGGTCAGAACACCACAGTGGGTGGGAGGCCTGGAGCACACGGTATGTAAATGTTGAGAGGGCCATGGGGACATGGTGTTGGGAGGGCCATTCTGAACATTCAGCAGGGGCAAAGACACCCACTTGTGCTTTCATGCATCTTCTGAGAAAGCCTAACATTGTTCTGCTGTAGAGGTGAAACGCTTACAAGAATTGCATTTGTTGTTTCAGAGCAGGCACTGAAGGGTAAGTTTGAAGCTGAGAGACAATGAATTAATAACTGGCACAATCATCCCAACCAGAAAGGCTGGGAAATAAAATGTGATGTCATCATTTGAAATCTTACTGAATAATAAGACAGCTTAGGCAGGCATAGCAGTCTATATTAGACCTGCTTTGTGGGTAGAAATTATCTAAAAGAGAGGTAATATTGAAAATATCGTTGCTTCATTGCAAATAAGTTTGCCTATTTCCTAGGTGAGACAGTTATTAAAGTGTGAAACAGAAGTAAAGTGTGAAATTCAGTAGAGGTGAGCATCTGTGCATCAGCACTGAGGATATACAGCTGATGGCCCTTCCGCTCAATCAGCTTAAACTCCAGATGAACGATGGACAACTCGGTCGCTTCTGTATTCAAAGTATATGCATAGGGCCTGGGTTGAGAGGTAGACTTTGTAGAGGAGGTAACATTTGAAGCAGGTTTTTACTGGTTTTAACCCACGTCCTTTTTGTCTCTGACTTCTCTAATTTCACTAGCTAAATATTTAGCCCCTTTTCTATGCCTAATGTATGGGTGGGTGTCAGCAGTCCATCTTTGTATGACTCTGACCCAGGTACCTGTGCATATCGTTCTAGTAATGTTAACTCCAACAGAGCTTAGAAACTTAGTTGGAAGGAAAGCTACTCCATGGGGTCAGTTCGTGGGCAGAGAAAGCTTTACATCCCTTTATCTACAAGAATATGTTCTTGCCAAGGTCGTCATGCCTAAGGAAAGGTTAGTTTAGGAATAAGCACTCATGCACCGTTGAATTGAAATATATTTTAATATTACCTCCATTCCCTTACCTCTTGTCCAGCCTCTGCTTTTTTCAAGATGTATGTGCAGGTGCCTTCTGATAATGGAGTAAGTCACCGGCCAGGACATGTACTTCTTCAGGTATCTTTAGGCTCGCTGTTTCACATCTTGAAGGGGACCATCTGTTAAATTTATTTATTTATTTTTAAGTTAAATTTATTTTAAGA
This sequence comes from Taxidea taxus jeffersonii, assembly GCA_003697995.1. Taxonomy (NCBI): domain Eukaryota; kingdom Metazoa; phylum Chordata; class Mammalia; order Carnivora; family Mustelidae; genus Taxidea; species Taxidea taxus. The sequence continues at coordinate 12,449 of RCUC01144618.1, read as the reverse complement.
GAATCATGATCATCTTTGGGCTCTCCAGCTAACTGAGCAAAACGATAGGTGCAAGTGAATATCAAGCTTTATTTTTTACCATTCAGTATCTTTAATGCTGAGTGTCAAATTAGTGGGTTCTGAAGCCAACTTCATTTGCCCACTAGCACCATGCAGCTCCCTCCCTCCCTCCTCCCCAGTTAACTTGATTCCATTACTTAATACATTATGCAGTCTGTGGGCATTTCATTTTGGCAGCAAATCATCTATTAATTAGTGGCAAAGTAATAAGAGTGTATTTTACCTCAACCTGTGAATTAAATGCTAATCAGAACTAAGTTTCCAGGTATTCTCTTATACTTTTAATGCTTTGATATAACTTCAGAAGAATGAAAATGTGTTAAGCTTTATGGATCTATCTGTTCCTGAAAGCAGACTCAAACTCTCCTTTTAAAAATTTCAATTTTGGCCATTTTTCAGAAGGCATTATTCCTTTATGCAGAAAATATATGAGCCTATCAATTGGGCAAATTGGAAACTCAGTATTCTTTAGGGGATAGGGCTTTGGTATGTGTGTGTGTGTCCTCATTTCCTGAAGGAATCCTCGTGACTTTGGGAAATACTGGAAAGAATAGCTTTGTAAAATATTTTAAAAATGGAAAAACTGATAAAAGAAACATTACTAAAACCCAGAGTATTCTTTTACTTGGGAAATCCTCTACAGGACTTTTATTTTCCAGGTAGATATTTTAATATAATTTTTCTAGTTATTTACTTAATACTCTCTAAGTAGATGCGGATATTTTTTCTCTTCTTCCAACTACACATATGCTGACCCTGAAAATACTATAATATGATTCGAATAGGTAACTTAATGTGTTCCATGCATTCTCCCAAATGCTTTGTAAAGTATTATTAAATCTTCACAACCACCTGAAATAGGAATCGGTCCTATCAGTACTTCACAGAAGACACATTAGGTAACATGTCTGAGAGCAGACAGCTAGCTAGAAGTGATGATAGGAGTCAAGGCAGGCAGTCTGGCCCCAGAGCCTTGCAAAAGAGTCCTTTTTTAAAAAAACTTCCATCCGTTAGGAAATTCTGGAGCTTAGCACATGACAGAGACACGAGTTGCGGAAATGCTTTTGTGTTGATAATAGTGAACACGGCTTATGGAATTCAGTAGCATCTCCTACAGGAATATCATACAAATGAGTCTGGCTAAAGCCACAGTACTCTGATGTTTAGTGCCCTCTAGATTTGTATATTAATAAGTAATGTGTTCCTTTAATCTTCTGACTCATGAAGGGGTGGTAGCTGATGAATTCATAATTAGTCAAACAGGAAGTCACCTCCACCTTCTTATTTACAGGGCAAGTTTTTGAGTGATGACCAGAGTTCTTCAAGTTTTCTCTGAGATAACAAGTTACGGAAAAAGAACTATTTAATCTTAAAAATAATAATAATAATAATAAATGTCTTTGAACTTGAAAATACGTGTTCTTTCAATGCAGATACCAGGTAAGATCCCAGGTAAAAAGAAACATCTTGATTTTTCCCAGATTGTTTTGCAAGTGTCTTGGATATGTTTTTGTTTGAGGTATTATCACAGCACCCCTCATACTTATGATCGCCTTCAAGGCTGTTAGTTCAAAACATAGGCTGACATGTTATAGGATTCTTGACTGGTTGGATTTCTCACGTCTTACCTCCTCCCAATCCCCAAATGTGTGGTCTGACCTTCAACAAACATTCCTTTTTTTTAAGGGCCTGGGGAACTGGTTGGAGCAGTTCTATGCCTAGGTTTCAAGAACATACTGATGAAGTAAAAACGTTAACATTCTGCAAGACTCACCCATAATATTATGCTCTCTAGAGGATGAGTTCTGAGACCAGCCTCCCTTTCTGGCGGATAGATATGTATCTGGTAGCAGAGTCCTCTTCTGTTTGAAGGTCGGAAAGGTCTCTGTGTATTTACATCTGCAGTACCATATATGAGACTTTCAGAAGCAACTGATAAATTGTGAAACACTACATCTGAGACTAAAGACATATGTTGGTAGTTATAAAACTACCAAGTAATAAAATTCTTTTTTTTTTTTTTGAGAGAGAGAGAGAGAGCATGTATGAAGGTGGGAGGGGCAGATAGAGGGGGGAGAGAAAAGAGAGAATCTAAAGCAGACTCCACACCCAACACAGAGCCTGAGGTGGAGCCTGACACGAGGCTTAGTCCATGACCTTAAGATCATGACCTGAGCTGAAATCAAGAGTCAGATGCTCAACTGACTGAGCCACCCAGATACCCCCAAGTAACAGGATTTTTAAAATTTCTGTACATCTTGGTTTGGCAATTGAGTTTTATTCCACATTTAGAAACACATTTTTAAATCACAAGCAATGACAATTTAAATATGAAAGAAGCCATGGTGTGTGCATGTGTACTTGGTTGGCGACAAGTAGAAATTCTCACTGATCCTTTTGTTATATACCCCAAACATTTACCACAGTTGATGGGAAGATTCAAATTCCTCTTGTTCCCTACTTGGATGACTTTGTAGTCCCCTTTCCTCTGCTCCCAAGGAACCATCTGATACGGCTTCAAGGGGGAAGCTATTTATTAGGCTATAGTGCCCAAACTGCCATCTGTTAGGGTCCTTGCTTGTTTTTTTCCAATGGCAAGTGTAGTCAGATCAGCCCAAAGCTGTCCCTCCTTGGAAGGCAGCCTTCCTAGGAAGCGTTGGATTAGGCAGATTAAATTAACTGCTTCAGGAAAATCTCTTTTCCTTTTGATTTGTGTTCTTGTACAATTCTTGGTGTTTTTCTTGACATGAGAGGATGGTAAACTAAACAGCTGAGATAAGGGTGTGGAACTGTAGGATAGAAGCCAAGGAAGCTGTTCAACCTGTTTTTTGTTCTTGGCTTAGGCAGGGGTGTACTGGGGAATGTTTAACAATGGCTCTCTGGGAGAAAACGTATAGTTATATATAACCCAATGTAAGTCTATTATAAATTTTACTAAGGTACAAATAAATATACAATTAACAAAGTGAATAGAATATGTAGTACTGTTAAATACAATAGTGTATAAATACATTAATAATACAGTGCAATAAAATACATAGCTCACAAATAATAGAATACACAGTCCTCTTTATTGTAAATTTATATAGCTCATTGATTCTCACAGAATGTGTTCGTTGATTTTATGGAACTCTTTTATCTGTAGCCAAACTATGGTTGCAGTTGATGAATAAGTATGATTCCCAGCATGAACGTTGGTTGATATTTTCCTTTACATGAGAGACTAGGATGAAAGCACAACAGACATATGTTGGAATTTCACTTGTTTGTCAATGAAGAGAGTCACTTCTTTACTGAAATAGGACCATTTTCAGATACTGGAAGAACATTTCCTCATATTTTGTGCTATTCACAATATACCAGCTATAGATGTGACACTTGTTTTTCAAGATTTATTTATTTTAGAGAGAGAGGAAGTGCACACTAGTGGGAGGGGCAGAGGGAAGGGAAGAGAGAATCTGAAGCAGACGCCCTGCTGAGCACAGAGTGGGACAGGAGCGCGATTTCATGACCCTGAGATCACGACCTAGGCCAAAACCAACAGTCACTTTGTGCTACCCAGACACCGTCTACCTGTGACATATCTTTAAGTTTAATCTGCATTATTTACACTTTCCCATCTTAAGCCTGGACATAATCAACAATAAATCAAGCCCTGATACCTAGCTTTCGCCTGTTACGTAAGTGCTCTGATCTCAAGCTACCAATATGATGTCATTGAACGTAGAGCAGGAAAGAAGCACGTGGCCGTGCACCATTATGTAGCATTTCCCACCATTAGTACAGATACAATAGATGTGAAAAACCTCAAGAACATAGATAATAGGAAATGAGTAGGAGGTGATGAGCTGTGGATATTTTTTTGGTTTTCATAATTATTTAATAGTTAAGCTTATATAATTTAACATTTAGTAAGGGCTTGCAAAAGTTTTGAAAACAGTCTGCTGTTTTTAACAGTCAGCTCTCCCAAGCTGGTACAAGGCAGCTTCCCCACACCCCTGGCTTTCCACCTTCCAACTCTGACCTATACTTGCTTCATGCCTGTGGTGGTGGGGACAGGAGAGACATAGACCAATATGCCTTTTTTTTTTTTTTAAGATTTTATTTATTTATTTGGTAGATGGAGATCACAGTTAGGCAGAGAGGCAGGCAGAGAGAGAGAGAGAGAGAGAGGAGGAAGCAGGCTTCCCGCCGAGCAGAGAGCCCGACTCGGAACTCGATCCCAGGACCCTTGGATCATGCCCTGAACCAAAGGTAGAGGCTTTAACCCACTGAGCCACCCAGGCACCCCGCCAATATGCCTTTTAAAATACAGAATCCAGGGCCCTACCCCTGAAGATCAGTCCAGGGCAAGACTTGAAACTACAAAACCCAGACCTCCCCAGGTGATTAAGATGCTTAAGGAGAATTGGGAACTATCCTTTGGTGAGAGTGCTTGTTCTCCAAGTGAGCTGCCCAGGATTCGAGCCAGGAGTCCCACAAACAAGATGTCTTTCTTATCTGGCCTTCTTCTCTGCTCATATGTGGTGTCCCTTTGGAACCCCATGGGGCAGAGGTTAGAGTGGGGGCTTCAGGTGGGGAAGCATGCACATGTTTGAGATCCTGGAACTCCCAGGGTATTGTGGCTAGCACCACTACCTATCCTACGGAAGTCGAAACCAAGCCAGTTTTTCAGTTCCTAACTAGAAATTCGACTGTAGAAACCACTGAAAAAGCAGAACTGGATACGAAAGGTTGTGGGCTGGTTAGTTGGAACCATGAGGTCTTTTGCTGGGGTTGGCTACTGACTCATGGGGAAGTTTTCTGTTTCAGTACTCCACATTGCAAATATCTTTGTTTAGCAAAGTTAACAGCCAAGCATGATTGGCTCTTGTGTCCATGTGGAGCTTGCTTGATAATGGAGAAAGATGGGTGGCCTCCATCAGTTTTTTGGAATTAGTCCATGGAAACCTGAAATTCACATGAAGTAGAGATGGATATTTTTCCATAGGGCTTTTTGTTTTTTGGAAAGATCCACAGAAAGTTCCCTAGAAAATACCCTTCACATAGTTTTAAATCGTGCTCACAAAACCCTTGTTCACATATGTTTTGTAAACGTGCACCTATTGCATTACACATAGGAACCTTACCTTCATCGGACAGTATTCAGAACCTGTATTTTTATAGCTGTGAAATAGGAAATGTGGCCCAAAGGAGAGGAACTAGGGGTGACGTCCAAGCAGAAAGAGTATATTTGAGGACAGTAACAACAACACAAAAGACTTTCTTCTTTGCTATGCTGAGAGTCACGGGGCCAGCAATCTTGAAATCGCTCTTGTCCCATCCTGGCCAATGAACTTACAAATGAAAATTGAGGAACCTCAGCTCGAGTGAAAGTTTTTTTGTTTATTTATTTATTTATTTATTTATTTATTTATTTATTTGACAGACAGAGATCACACAGGCAGAGAGGGGAGGGGAGAAGCAGGCTCCCTGCCGAGCAGAGAGCCCAATGCGGGACTCCATCCCAGGACCCTGGGATCATGACCCGAGCCGAAGGCAGCGGCTTAACCCACTGAGCCACCCAGGCGTCCCTCGAGTGAAAGTTTTAAACTTTTCTTTTAAATCCATCATAAAGCATACAAGTGAGAGTTGGAAAAACCATGGCTGGCTGTGGAGCAGGGAGACAGTGTTCACGAAACCAGATTAAACTAAGTTCTGTGCACCCATCACATTTTTGGTATGTATGTTCATTAGCTGTACCCAGAATTTCTCAAGGAAAATGTAAAAAGTCAGTATCCAGAGAAAAACGTGAAAAGAATTTTCCAGGGATCATTAGGCATCAGGTTGTTCCCCTGAGCATTTTCCAAGGCCCCTCGTGAGCCGGGAGTGCATTAGCACATGCAGACTGCTACACAGGAACAGCAACAGGAGGTGATTAGGACGGGACTTGGGCCTTTTTTATTATTATTATTTAAAGTAATGACATTTCCATTTGCAGGCTTCCTTAAGCTCTGCGACTGCATGATTTCCCAGGGAGAATGTTTAACCTGATGTGACAGGCAGACTGCTTTGGGTCTGGAGAACAGAGATTGGCAAAAGAAGCAAGCAAACTCATGTGATTTGTTTTATTCATTTGCTCCTGCTTCACTTTTGCACTGAGACAATTCAGGCTCGCTCTCTTTGTACCTTAGCTTCTCCTACTTGGAAATGGGTTCATATTCTGTGCAGCAGCACTCTCCTGGAAGGGAACCAGTGGATCTTCTGGCCCTTTCCCATGTTCCCCACCTCTTCCCCTGCCTCCCCTATGTGCTGACTGTCCTTGCCTCTGCACACACATTCTCTTCCTATCCCCAAGTGCCATTTGCACTGCTGTCCGCCGTCTGGATTCCTTATTTTGTGACCTTCTGCAAAGAGGCCGTGCTCCAGTGAGGCTTCCCAGATGATCGCTGTACAGGGCCGAGGACAGAACAAGCACGGCTCTCTCAGAGTGGGAAGAAGGTCATGGTTGTAAATCTCCTGGAGAGGCAGACTGGCACCATGAACTGGCACTGAGCCCGGACTAGTCTCCACATGTTCTGTATGCCATTCCGGGGGCCAAGGAGCAGTGTCAGATCAAGCCCATGGGGACACAGAATCTTACTAACTTTTGTGGACTTAGAGTTCTCATTCTTTCATACATAATACCATTCTATGTTACAGTCCTGCTGCCTCTCCCCTTTGATGGTTCCTTCTCTTTTTTAAGATAAAATTCAAATTTCTAAGCCCAAAGGATAAAGCCCTCCCTGCTCTGGCTGTGACTCTCCAGTCAGTCCCTTAATTCTGTCCCTCTGCTGCACCCATATCAATCTACCCATTGCTTGGGCTCTTCCAGAAGGACTGCTACTTGTCCTTCAAAGTTCAGGTCAAGCAGCACCTCTTGGCTTTTGGTTGGATTTTCTGGGATCTGCACACCTATAAATGCCTTGCAGACCTTAGAGCACATACTGCTTTTCTAATCATGACCTGATCTTGTTCACCGTATTGTGAGCTTCCTGAGAGCGGACCATCTGTGTCCCCAGCAAAGTGCCTGACACGTGGTGATTCTTCAACTCGTGTTGGAATGAGTAAATGATCTGTTGCATTGCTTAGAAATTAAAACTGATGAATAAGAGAAGGGGAGGAATAAATGAAATTGTCTCTGAGTTCTGTTCCTAAGGAATTCAGAATTTTAACACTGTTCAGTGACCCATGAAAGAGAGGCAAGGAAATACAGCCCCTTTGCTTGTTCTTGACAGATGCCAGAAATCTGACAACTGACTGAGAGAGCCCTAGGAATATAAAGCCTTGAGAAAGGACAAGCCTACTACTCATGAAGAACTTGAAATAAAAATTATCATTAAACAAACACTGAGGGAGGGCTGCCTTCAGTAAGAAATAATGCCCTAAGAATGCATCAGGATTCAGAACAAATAAATCTAGATAAAGAAGAGATTGTATCTAAAAGAACATGTTTTGTTAGCTGAAAAGTTAGGAAGGATGATTCATAATTCTGGGTTACAAAGTACAGTAGGTAAATCATGACATGGCGGCAAAGAATCCATAGCTTCTTATAATAGTGTGATTTTAGCTCCAGGGAAAGAAAGGTATTTCACTTCGCATGATAGCATGTATGCCACATAGCCGTTTGGTAGATAAGGTCAAAGAAAGTATCAATGTATAGAACTCTTTGGGCGCCTGGGTGGCTCAGGGGGTTAAGCCTCTGCCTTTGGCTCAGGTCATGATCTCAGGGTCTTGGGATCCAGCCCCGCATAGGACTCTGCTCAGCAGGGAGCTTGCTTCCCCACCATGCACCCCCCACCCCCTACCCCCCGCCTGTCTCTCTACCTACTTGTGCTTGCTCTCTGTCAAATAAATAAAATCTTTAAAAAAAAAAATATATATATATATAGAACTCTTTCCCAGTTGGCCATAGACCTATCAGTGACCATGAGCAGCCAGAAGCTGTATCAAACAGCACCGTTGTGTTGGTTTTCCCCCAAAAGGTGTTGTTACCTTGTGGATGTGCTAGATTGCACAAGGATGATTGCAAGCTGACTTACACTAGTTCCCAGCTCGGCCCCACCCTGCTCCAAGAGGATTAAAGATGGAAAAGACCTGAAGGGCACAAAACTAAACAACATCAACACTCAACACTCAGCAATGTTTAAATAAGCATTGAAAAGAGGCCCAATTCAAGACCTTGGGCCCTACTGGCAATGAGTTTAGAATCAAGATAGCCTTATAATTTTCATTACTGCCTTTCTATAATGAACTGGCAAGAACTCGAGTTTCCTGGTAGATAGTCTTGTTGAGTTTGAGGTTCTTAATGGACCTATTTTAAAAATGAATGAGCCTGTTGTCTTTCCTGTGCAAAGATCTCCCTGGGCTGAGGTTGGCCTTCGTGAAAGGTGCTAAGGCTCCTTGCTTTTGAGGAGGACAGCTAGGACATCAGAATAGGGCAGTCAGAACCTCAGAGTGGCTATGTTTCCAGACCCCTGAACCCCCTCCAGACCCCTGGACACACAGCTTATTTCCCTAAACTAGTCTTTGGAGTGGCTGTCTTTGCCTGGTCTCTTGTGTTCCCTCCTCATCCACGATCATCTGAGTATTTTCTACCCCAAATGGCATCAGTACACTGACAGTTCAGTATGTGGCAGAGATCCCAAGCTGGTCATTTTATCTTCGTGATTCTAGGCTTTCGCTGGCAGAATCATCCTAATTTATACCACTGCCACAAAGTGCTTTTGTTTGTTTATGGTAATGTGTGCCCTAAATAATGCAGGAAAATCCAGCAGGTGCCAGAGAGGACGCTGGCTAACTCTGCTCTTGGCTCCATGTAACTGCTACTGACTGCAGGTAACTATGATTCCCACCTAAGGACACAAACATCAAGGAAGATCAGTCCTTAAATTTGCCTATTCCCCTGTATCTGACGTGGTTTCCAGAACATACCTTAGAGCCAGACTGAGTTCATACCCGATTGTACTGCTACTTCATGACACAGTTTAAGCTACTCAAGCTCTTTATGCCTTTTCCTCAACCAACAAATAGAGGAGTCAGAATACTTATATGATTCTACAGAGAATTAAATGACTTAATACATGGAAAGTGTGTGTTAGGCAGTATTATTTTTTATGCTCCTTGGGAATGCGTGAATTCTCCAATCTTCAATCTCATGGTTACAAAGCATAGAATATACAGCTGATGGAAATATGACTGATACTATCTAGCCAGCTTCTCATTTGTTAAGAGAAGAAAACTAAAATCCAGAGAAAAGGCAAGTCTTTCCCTGTAGTCAAATGGCTATTAGGGAAAGACTAAGAACTAGCTATCCACAGGTCCTAGGCAATGAAAGGAACAGATTTCCATGGACTAAATTGGCCATTTCCTAGAAGAAATAGTCTTGCCTGCTTAGACTTTCTGAATGGCCGTAATGTGGGGGACTTAATAGTTTAAGAATATAATGCCAAAATCCAAGGATTGTGAGCTCAGAAGGAGACAGATTTCAGGGGGCAATATTACAAATAGCAAGTGATCAGAGGTCCATACTTCAAGGGCCAGGGAGCTCTGCATTGGAGATAACTGATGGCTCAGTAGTGATCAAGGAAGGCTGCCTAGGAGGAGCTAGAAGTGGATTTGCCAGGAAGGGCTTAAAAAAAACACCTGTGATTCATGAGCATATACAGTATGGTTCATGAGCATATACAGTGTGGTGGCCCAGTAGTGAAGTTGGCTTCTCCAGCCAGCCAGTGACATGGGTGCCTTTATTTTATGGTCCTGTCTCACATACTGTCTACACAAAATCCCCCCCAGCCCACCCCAAGATCATGACTATCCTTGTCAACCAAAGTAGGCATTCTGGCCCCCCTTTACTGCCTCTTCCTCCTTCCCCCATCTGTGGATCCTTGACGATGCTCAGAGTTCATTTCCGTGTAATCAAACCTAGATATACAGATCAAGATGGGGCACAGTGTACAACAGCCATGGCAGGAAGAGGAGCATTTAAAATCACTCCTAGAATAAAAGCAGTCTACAGCCCTGAGTGGTAAGTGAGGCAAGAGCAACACTCCTTTTGTGAGCTGTCAGTGCTGCAGGTTGGATGGTCTCCTAGAGCCAGGGACACGGGCACCCCCAGGACCAGAGAGGAGGACCTCTCCAAATCTGTAGAGTACATCATTCCTTTATTTTTACTATATCAAGACAGCCTCCTCATGGCCCTGAAGGTTGAGGATACCTCTTACTGTTTCTCAAGTTCTCAGGAAGTGGCAATTGCCAAATTTTGTCAGTTGATTTACTCAATTTATTATTTATGCCCCACTGAGCCCTAGCCTGTTGGGAAGCAAATGGTGTTTTCTTCTAGAATTGAGCCTGCTGACATTTTGAAATAGCCTAGGGAAGCCCTGGTGTTGATGACCAGGGTCCTCTCCCTCTGAGGTCAGGACAACCTCCAGCTGACCTGCTTCCCCCTTTCCTCCAACTCCAGCTTCTTGAAGCTGAAGATGAGGCTGGGTAAGGAAATGAGTAGCCTGAGAAAGCATAGCAGCAGGGTGTGAGTAAATTAAAGAATTGGGTTTTTTCCCTTGGGTTTTTAGGCAGAGGGGAACCTACCTACTATAAAAACTTAAATAAAAAGTACCAACATGAATGAATGTAGGGGCAAGCCCAAGGGTGAGAATCATTTTTTGCTCTAAGTGGATTATCCACTGAGGGAATTTCCTCCCTTAAAAAAATAAAAAATTAAAAAAAGGGAGGTGAAGGGGGTTTAGAAACTACTGCTTTCACCATTCTACCTGTGCTGATTTCCCACTCTTCTAACACTGGGCCATGGAGGCTAATCAAGGAGAATACTGTCATTGTGTTGGGTGGTTGAGGAAACTAATGATTTGATACTGGAAACTTTATTTGAAAAGGAAAGCAAACTGCTGCAGTTGATCTGGACCAGGCACTTGAATTTGAGGCACAGGGAACCCATAAGAATGAGGTTGCAGTGCAGGAGTAGACCACTGTGTTACTAATGAGTGTGGTGGCCTTGGCTGCTCAGGAAGAGGGATCTAGCCATGGAGTTGCCTGCCTCGGGTACTACAAAACCCAATCAATCTTCTTGGGCATTTTACCTGCTGACTGTATCTTGAGGCATAGAGCTGTGAAATACCTCAGTAGCCCGCATTCTAGATCCCTGTTTGTTGAAAGAAGTTAGCCAGCATCCTGACCCTACTCTGGTTCCTGATTACTTTGAATTAGGTGGCCTGGAAAGCCCCTGAGATTTCTGGGAGTCAAATGAAAGAGAAGCTTAGCAACAGAATCCCCAAGGAAAATACAAAAGTTAGTAGTTTCCAGGAGTACTTCTCAGTGTCTGGACTTAGTGTCTACCTGCAGCCAATACCATTAGAAATCATGCCCCTTGGTTTGGGGAAAGGCATGGAGGGTAGTGTAGCATTTACTTTTTTGAGGTTTTTTGAGGTTTGTTTGCCTGAGCAAGATGTTGCTTCTTTTACTGTTGTTGCTTTGAGACACAATTGTCTTTTATTTTGTTTTTGCCATGGAAACTAATAAATAAAGGGAAGCATGATTTCTTAATGGCCTCCATCTTTAGATGCACTTCTCCGCCCAATTACCTGAGAGAGCAGACAGCTATTTGGAATAAGGAAAGGAGGGAGGGAGGTGAGCATTGGAAGCACTGGTCAATATAAGTCTGGAAAACTATGTGGTCTTATGTCACTTTCTGACATTTGATGTGCTTTTGTTTGCAAAAGATAGTGTATGTGTCGTACTTTTTTTTTTTTTTTTTTTTTTTTTTTTTAGAAAATTGAGTTAAATCCAACTGTTTTTTGTGCTTTGGCTATCCTTCATGTAGCTTTCTTTAGGGAAATTGTGCACAATTACTTTGACATGGTGTCACGCAGACTCACTCCAATGGAATCCAGTTAGACGGTCCTAAGACTTTTGCCCCAGCTGTGGACATGTGTTTTGATTTACATTGTTCTTGGATGGACCATGTGTATTCTTTGTTCCTATGGAAGATGTCATTTGTAACAGAAGACTTGGAATAGCAGCATCTTGCTTGCAAAATTATTTTTTAAAAAATTCCTAATTTATTCCAAAATTTTCAATTACCCTTTAGGTAGGTACCACTTCAAGTAGTTAACCCATTGTGATTCTCAACCCTGGGTCTATAACAGCCTCACCTGGGTGGAACATTAATCCCTTCCACTTCATCCAGGTGATGAAGATTTCATTCTCAGAGACTCCCAGTATGTTTTAGGTGGGGGCCTTGGTGTGGATAGATAGATAGAACGATTAAAAAACAACTGATGATTTTGAGGCTCAGCCATGGTTAAGAACCACTATGTTAAACAATGTAGTCTTTTATTTTCTTAAAGAGTTTATTT
>ML105248.1:71064-102282 GCA_003697995.1 Taxidea taxus jeffersonii | reverse complement strand
AGCATTGTTTATAATAGCCAAATTATGGAAGCAGCCCAAGGGTCCGTCGATAGATGAATACAAAGATGGTATATACATACAATGGAATATTATTTGGCCATAAAAAAGAATGAAATCTCAGGGCACCTGGGTGGCTCAGTGGGTTAAAGCCTCTGCTTTCGGCTCAGGTCATGATCCCAGGATCCTGGGATAGAGCCCCACATCGGGCTCTCTGCTCCATGGGGAACCTGCTTCCCCCTCTCTCTGCCTGCCTCTCTGCCTCCTTGTGATCTCTGCCTGTCAAGTAAGTGGATGAAGTCTTTAAAAAAAAGAAAAAAAAAAAAAAAAAAGAATGAAATCTTGCCATTTGCAAACATGTAAATACCGTATGATTTCACTCATATTCGGAATATATGGAATTTAAGAAACAAAAAAATGAAGAAAAAAAGACAAAACAAAAAAAAACAGACTCAACCACAGAAAACAAACTGATGGTTACCAAAGGGACGGGGATGCAGGAATGGATGAAATAAGTGTATTTTTAATTCCCACCACCTATCTTGATGAGCACGTAGTAATATATAGCATTGTTGAATCCCTATATTGTACACCTGAAACTAATGTAACACCATATGTTAAGTATACTGGAATTAAATTTTTATGAAGTTGCCCCATTAATGTTTGTTAAATGAACAAATGATTACTCTTCAAAAAGTCCTCGCCTACCTACAAATCTATTTTGTCCTTTTCTGAAAACTGTTCCAGAGACTTATCTCTTAATCACCTCTAGTTGCTTCCAGGTTGCCTGTCCTTACCTTATTAGTCTGTAGAATTCTTGCATGAAATGCAGCTGGCCAGGCATGAAGTAACAGGTAAGCATAGGAGCGAATCGCATAAACTGGGGAATATTCCCAAGTCTGAAACCCCTTCCCATAGATGAGGTAGTGTGTCTGAAAGTAAAAAACAGATTCAGGGTTAAATTGGCCAAAAACCCTTGCTAAGCGAATACAGGTGAGGTTTCCAAGCAAAAATATTACTAAGACAAAGGTACACAGAAATGCTCAAATTCTCAACAAGATTTGCAATTAATATTTAAGAATCAAAATGATCCAATACTGAATAATATTAGGACATTATAATTTCTACAAGATTATTGTTTGGTCCATGTCAAAAGTTTGAATTTTACCCTCTACTTATTTTTTTTAAATACTCATTAGCCAAGGGATACCTGGGTGGCTCAGTCAGTTAAACACCTACCTTTGGTGCAGATCACAAATCTCCTGGGACTCAGGAGCCCGAATCAGGCTTCCTGCTTAGCAGGGAGTCTGCTTCTCTCTCTCTCTCTCTCTTTTTTCTCTCTCCCCGCCCCCGACTCTGCCCCTCCCCACCACTCATTCTCTCCCTCTCAAGTAAATAAAATACTCATTAGCCCAGAGAAACTCTAAACCTTAGCATTTTCCTTAAACTACCTATGTTAAGCATTTTTAATGCAAAACGGGATCAGAATATTTCACCTCTGAATTCCCTGTAATAGGAAGTCAGCAGACATATATATATATTTATATACATATATATATAAATCATGAAATAGCAGTACAAGCATACCATTTAATAACATTTTTATTTTAGCAATCAGAAAAAAAATAACCAAAAAAGTTGAAAGAAAGCAATCACCTCTGAACCATGAGAGACTGTGGACTCAGAAACGAACTGAGGGTTTTGGAAGGGAGGGAGGTGGGGGGTTGGGTGAGCCTGGTGGTGGGTATTAAGGAGGCTACGTATTGCATGGAGCACTGGGTGTGATGCATAAACAATGGATCTTGGAACACTGAAAAAATAAGTTTAAAAAAAAGAAAGAAAAAAAAAGTAGTCAACTCTAGGGACTAGGATTTGGCTATGAGAAGTAGAACAGAGAGCTACTGTTTTCCCTTTAAGTTTTGTAGTAGTTGTTATCTTCAAAAATTATCTCAAAGTATTATTTTTATTTAAAATAAATTTACGGGGTGCCTGGGTGGCTCAGTGGGTTAAAGCCTCTGCCTTTGGCTCAGGTCATGATCTCAGGGTCCTGGGATCGAGCCCCGAATCGGGCTCTCTGCTCAGCAGGGATCCTGCTTCCTCCTCTCTCTGCCTGCTTGTGATCTCTATCTGTCAAATAAATAAAATCTTTAAAAAATAATAAATAAAATAAAATAAATTTACAGGAGCGCCTGGGTGGCTCAGTGGGTTGAGCCTCTGTCTTCAGGTCAGGATCTCAGGGTCCTGGGATCGAGCCCCGCATCGGGCTCTCTGCTCAGCGGGGAGCCTGCTTCCCCCCCCCTTCTGCCTCTCTGCCTACTTGTGATCTCTGTCAAATAAATAAATACATTTTTTAAATATTAAAAAATTAATAATAATAAATAAAAATCAATTTACGGGGCACCTGGGTGGCTCAGTAGGTTAAAGCCCCTGCCTTCGGCTCAGGTCATGATCCCAGGGTCCTGGGATCGAGCCCCGAATCGGGCTCTCTGCTCAGCAGGGAGCCTGCTTCCTCCTCTCTCTTTCTCTGCCTGCCTCTCTGCCTACTTGTGATCTCTATCAAATAAATAAATAAGATCTTTTAAAAAATAAATAAATTTATGAAAGTTACAGATCACATCTTTTTTGTAAAAAGCCCCATTTTCCCATGGCCTTCAAGGCAGGTAAATCATCAGCTTAGAATACAAAAGTGTAAATAAAGTTGTTTTACTATCAGTCACAGTTCTATATTATTTGTATCCTGATTGGCAACAAGGTCCCAAGCAGTGAAATCAAGGGGGAAAAAAATGAAAACTAAAGAAATCACCTACTGGTTCCCAGTAGTTGAAGGTTTCATCACAGTCAGAGATGTTGCTCAGGAGAGCAGCACATAACCTTGCTGAGAGCAGACACTTGAAAGCAGTAGATCCTTCAGGTGCCCAAACTTGTCCTGCTTTGTTCCCAGATAACCTGCTCAGAAGCAAAGGGAGGATAGGTCAGGAAGACTGACTAGAAAGCGGCTCAGGGCAGAAACGGCAAGAATGGCAAGGACATCAAAGCACACTTAGGTAATTCACCTCAAAAGTTAGTTGTTCTAAGTAGAACACAGAAGGGACTAAGACCTGAATTAATCTTACTTTCCACTTCCTGCTTTTAATGCGTAAGCTCATTCATACACTTTAACTCATTTTCACAATGACACTCCTTGAAGGCCACAGAGCTCTACTCTTTTTCTTTCTTCTCTTAACAAGGTCATTACTTTCCACATCTTTATTCATTTCCCCACTTGTTCAAATGCACACAGGCCTAATTTGTGCAAGTGCATAACCCCCTCCAATTCCATATGTTGACCGGTCCTTTAATGCGGTCCTAAACCCGCAGTGCCCGGGCTTGGGGAGAGAGACGGCTGCAGGTGCTGGAGGCTGCGAGGCCCATCCTGAAGAGTAAGGGGTTAGGACTTTGCAAGCAATGAAGGAAACTGAGGCAGACCGCCGGGAAAGGTCTGCTCTTTGCTCTTGCCAGCGTCTCCCGCTGAGGCTCGGCCAACTCAAAACAGCACGACACCAGCCCGCTCTGGGCCTGGGCCAGCAGCCTCGGAGCCTCCCTCCAGGCTTTCTTCCCGAGAAACACGGGTCGCAGGATGGGGGACCCAGGGCGGGGCGAAGACCAGACGTGACCGATCCAGGAAGAGCACAGGTACCCGGGGGATCAAAGCTGGATCCGCGCCGCCCGCGAAGACCCTCGGGGTCAGCCCCGCGCCGCCCGGCCGCCACGCCCCCGCCGCGCCCGCACACCTACTCGGACCGGGGCTCCGCGCCGCTCGCCTCACGGCTGCACAGCAGCTCCCGCAGCTTGTCGGCTGCCGAGACCGTGTCCCCGCCGCTGCTCCCGCTCCCCTTCAGGCGCTGACGAGCCCCTCGGCTCGCCATGGCACGCGTGGAAGAAAGGTACAACTCGGCACCCTACGAAAGCGGCGAGCGCGGAGACATAGCTTTGGCTGGCAACGGTGTCCGCCGAGGGACAAAAGACCTTGACATGCGCAGAAAAGACTAAATGATAGTGTTATTGGGCCAATTGAGGCAAATCCCGAAGTAGAGAAGAAATAAGACCTGAGATTTGACTTTCACCACCAGCTACCCCTTCCACACATTTGTAACCTGGGCATTCCGCCCTCCGTTCCACTCTCTTCCTCCACTCTTCAGCACAAATGGAAAGTGGTTAACCAACTCGACCTCGGGGGCAGGCGTATTTATCCAGTTAAAGACAACAGCACAGGTCCTTGAAAGGTCACTGCACCTTGCCTTCTCTTTCTTTTGGGGAGCGGGATAGAGACAGCCTGTAGCTAATTAACTGCTTCAGAGAGACAAAGCTGTAACGGCAGAATACAGAATAAAGAAAAATGAAAGCCTGAAGAAATCCTGTGCAACAAATCAACCATACACCTGGCACTGCCATTGCTACTAGCAGTTCGATAAGCATTTGACACACTTTATCCTTTTTAAATGCAATACCACCACCTTGTTCTTATCAACAAATAAACTGAGGCCCAAGGTTGCATAGCTAGGAAATGGTGGCACCCTGTCCCAACTCAGGTCTGTCTTATTACGAAGCCCATGTTTTTCCCACAAGGAGATCAGGAGGAAACACCTGATGTCATACAGGTGGTAGCACACCTCTGACTCTCAGGGGTTATTCATCTGTTCCTGATTCCCTGCCCACTCCCCTAGTCGCAGAGTTCTGTCCCATCCTGTGGAGCTCTGTAGCAGTGGCTGAAACGTTTGTACAGGGAGTGCTGAAATGGGCCTTACAAGAAATGTTAAAAAAGACTTCTGTAAAGGAGGGTGGCAGTAAGTAGAAGACAGTTACAGAAGGAAAAAATTTCACGAGTAAAAGCTAACATAAAGGTAGTAATCACTCATAAAGCTAGGATGGAGGTTAAGAGACAAAAGTAGTAAAATCAATTATATCTAAAAGATTAAAGGGACCCACAAAATGAAAAGATGTAAAATAGAACAACATATACATTAAACATGTAAAAATGGGAGTAAAAATGAAATTCTTTTAGGTGTTCAAACTTAAATGACCATCACCTTAATATACACTGCTACACACTTAGAATGTTATTTAGAGGGAGTGGTGAAATTGACAGGATCCCAGATTATTATTTCATACTAAAAATTCACAAATATTGGGGCGCCTGGGTGGCTCAGTCGTTAAGCGTCTGCTTCGGCTCAGGTCATAATCCCAGAGTCCTGGGATCAAGCCCCACATCAGGCTCTCTCCTCAGCAGGAAGCCTGTTTCTCCCTCTCCCACTCCCCCTACTTGTGTTCCCTATCTAGCTGTGTCTCTCTCTGTCCAATAATAAATAAAATCTTTTTTAAAATTCACAAATATTGAAAATTGCTCAGTTCCTATAGGCAATTATTAGGTACCAAGTTCAGACATCCCAACCTAGCCCTATCTCCTACAGACATCCCTTTTTCATTCCCCTTCTCATTTCACTCTCATGCAGGCCCCTCCCTGCCTCTACTTAGGAGTACTACAGTACTCATCTCAAATTCATCCTATGCAACACTGTCCAATTAATTTTCAAAAGCATTACTCTGTATTGCCTCCTTAATCAAAAACCACCAATTCTCCTCCCATTGCCGGCCAGATGAAGTACAAAATCTGTATTCTAGCATTGTCTTTCATCCGATAAATCCAGCCCTAACCTACTTTTCTAATCTTATCTCCACCACTTTCCTATACACATTTACATTCCAACTAACTAGTCTGAAAAGTGCCCCAACTGCTCCTTTATCTATACCTCTGCCTGGAATGGACATCCTCCTTGCCTGACAATCCTCCCATCCTGTCACTGTCCTTATTTTAAGATCTATCTCAAACGCTACCTTGTCCATGTACTAGGCACCACTAGGGAGAGAAGAAAGCTATATATCGGGGATGCCTGGGTGGCTCTGCGGGCTAATGTCTGATACGTGTTTTTGGCTTAGGTTATGATCTCAGGGTCGTGAGATGGAGCTCCACATTGGGCTCAGCCCTGGGCGTGGAGCCTACTTAAGATTCTCTCTCTCCCTCTGCCTTTGCAACATCCCCAATGCCTGCCCAGTGTGTATGTGTGTGTGTGTGCGTGCATGTGTGTACTCTCTAATAAAAATTTAAACAAGTAAGATATAAATCACATTACCTGCCCGCAATTAGCTTATAGTCTGTGTAGAGAGACAAGCAATAACTGTGTCCATAAGAGGTCCCTTGATTCTTTGCCCCACTCCCCAAAATGTTATGCCAATTTTCCCATCCTCGTTAATGATACTTCTGTTCTTCCAGGTCAAAAAACAGTCAGTCCTGCTTGATTCCTATTTCTTTAGCCCCACACCCTTCACCCATACACATATGTTCCATCAGCAAACCTTTTAAATATTACCCAGCCCAACATCTTACCATCCTGGTCCAAGTCACCATTATCTCTCATTGGCACTACCTTAATTACCTCCTAGTTTGTATCTTCGCTTCCATTCTTGCCTTTCTACATGCTCTTCTCCAAATACAAGAACAAATAAGACAGTTACTTCCTTCCAAGAGTTTACAATATAATTCCAATCTGCAGAGCCTAACTATTCATTAACAGGAACATACGTGAATTAACATTAGAGGACTCCATTCTGTGGAGTCCTGGGCTGAGCCAATCTCCCAGTGTCTCTGAGAGATGCTTACAACAGAAGGCTCCAGCATCTAGGAGGCCAAAGTTTAATCACAGCGGAGAGGTTACTAGTGAAGACTGGGAAGAAGTAACAACAGGAGAAGGAATGTGGGCTTTAGAGTCAGACAAACCCAAGTGTGGACTCTAAATCTGACATTAATTAGTTCCATGACCTCAACAGTAGTCAACCATGGAATAAATGTTATCATGATGATACCAATACCAATTATCGAGCACTTTCAACTTACCCAAGCTAATAAATATTGGTCTGACTCCAAAAACCACTCTTGTAAGTTGACTTAGTGAGATAATACGTATTGGGTTAAAGAAGAGGAATTGGCAGTAGGGAAAAAATAAAAATATGACACTGAAGTTCTATTGCATCTTCACAAGTAAAGCACCTAAAGTACAAGATGCTGTTTTGTTAGTTTTCCTAGTCATGACTCAGGAAAATACGGTACAACATTAAAGGTCACCAATCACATCATAGTCTATGAATTTAAGTGATAGAGCCCCTAGTTCATCAACATTGGCTAGAGACACAAGGTAAAAGATTTCACACAAAAAACACCGTCCAGAAAGGACTACAAGTTACAAATTGGTCTTTTCTTTTTAAGATTTTATTTGAAAGAGAGAGAGAGAGCACACACAAGCGGGGGGATGGGCAGAGGGAGAGAGGAGCAGACTCCCTGCTGAGCAGGGAGCCTGATTCGGGGCTCCATCCCAGGACCCTGAGATGATGAACTGAGCCAAAGGCAGAGGCTTAACCCACTGAGCCACACAGGCACCCCCAAATTGGTCTTTTTCATCTGCACCTACACCCATACCCACAAGGATCACTCTGGAGAAGTAAATTTACTGAACTACCGAGGTGTTACATGTAGTCTTTGCTGAATCTCCTTCCTAAACTGGGATTGCATTGATGCCACCTGCTGCTGGGTGAGGGCCTTGTCACATGTCTGGTAGGTCAGTCTATAGCAGAGACTGACCTGTTGAGTCTCTGGATGCTGGAAACTACTAAGGAATTGTATGGATATGACAGTGTCCTGGGACACTGCTCGGGCCACTGTGTGAAACTCTAGTTCATCAAATTCTTTCTTCTCATCTAACCAAAAACTAATATCATGCACATAGCATGGGGGATACAGGGAATAGCTTTTAAAGGATTCTATTTTTCCAGGAACAAAATGCTTCAGGAAACGCTGGTCAGAGGTCCACAACATCCTCCAGTCAGAAATACCCCAGACAAGCATGGCTAGTAGGTCCAAGTTCACAGACACAAACATAAAACGCCAGTCCTTGTGTGAAATGCTTGTAGCAGATGTAGCGATAGACCCAATAATCAGATCCTTGGCACAATCTGAGCCAAAATTATGAGACCTCACATTAATAATATAATCTTTCCCATTTTGTTGAAAGACAAATTCCACTGAACTGCTCAGCTTCGAGCCCTCCAGCAATGTCTGGTTCAGAAGGCTATCGAGAGTGCCCTTCAGGTGATCCAGTAGTGACTGAAGATAACTATCCTTCAGATTTTTATTAAACCCAAGGATAAATAAAGTCTCATGGAATGCCGGCATTGTGAAAGGCAAGATGTGGCACTTCCGAAAGACAGGTCCACTGAGGACGTGCAGGGAACCTGGGAGGAAGTCTGGTGCTTGGATAACAGCCTGAACATGAACAAGGAGAGAAGGTCTAAGGCAGACCTTGGTTTGGCCATAGATTTCTTCATGAGCTTCTTGCTTGCTGTCTCTTCCAGGATCCTTGAGAAGGCTAAATTCTGAAAATAACACTAGAAAGTCCTCCATGTCTTGTGTTGTCCCACCAGTCAGGGACTCAGAATTTGAGTTATCTTCACAGAGACTAATCCAAAAGGCAGCTGACAAACTGTCACAGTTCCAGGAAGTGAGAACACTAGTGCTTCCCTCTGGCTGCAAAGGGAAGGAACACTTCAGCCTCTTCAGAGGGAAAGCTTTGCCCAATTCAGCAATGAGTTTCTCATTAATGGTTTTGATAGGATGACATGAAGGTGCTTCTAGGAAACCTCTGTTTAAACACACACAAAAATAACTTTTTCACTTCAAATACTAAATGATTATAATGGATGTAGAATTAAAAGCACAAAAAATATAGAAAATAATTATCCTTAAAGTAATCCTAAAAGCAAATTTTAAAAATTACCTACCAGAAACAGGTATCATATGTTTCAGAACTCTGACAGCCACCATTTGTATGATATACCAGACAAATTTTAATTCTAAAAAGGCTTGTGTAAGGCCAGACTGACAAGTATTCATAGCACCAACATCATTAACAATTTATATAGCATCCATTCAAAACACGGTTGGCATCAAGCCAATCAGGATACAGCTAGAAATAGAAGTAATTTCTGGTAAAACAGCAGGTTACCTGTTCAACTTTCCTACAAGTGCTTCTGGTTCTGGAAAGGAAAACCACCGGTCACCCAGTTTGATCCTGAAGATTCTGGGTTGTGAACCTTCAAAGGGTAAGCTCCGGGTGAAGATATGGTTCAAAGCACCTTCTACATGAAAGGGCTTATCTTGACTCCTGGCAAAATAGTCACCAAGTACGGAGTCTGTCATTTTCTTAGTTAATTAATTAATTTATTGCCATTATTTTTAAAAGCAAGTATTTTTAGAGACCAAAGCAGGAAAGTGGTAGGGGAAAGTTGGCCTAAGAGATTTTTTTTCATTATTAGTATAAAAGATGAAAAAGGCTTAAATGTCTGTTATTACTCACCTATAGCCAGTGCACTTGTACCCTGGCACAACCTCACAGCCGAAGGGATGCACATCACTTAAAATGAATCCCCCCAGAGCTGCCATGGCAACCACTTGCCAGCTGTTGTGCCATTCTCTCCTGGGCTTATCAGCAGGAGTCCCACCTTGTCCTCTGCACAACGCCACATGGACTTCTCCTTCATTTACAAGAACATCTTTACAGCTAACAGGGAGAGGAGCACATCAGCCGTTTATCAGAAATAAGTTGAAGTTACCATAAGAAGAAAATTGGATATACCTACTTTGGCTGTGAAATAAGTAAAATCCAATCGTATCTATTTACAAAGGTCTATAGATTTCAAACATGCAGAGGAAGAAGTAAGAATGTAAACTCAATGTTCAACTCATAACTGATACTAGTGGCTGACCAGGGTATTATCTGGCTTTGTAACTGCATTGTTCATCTAGTGTCATAGAAAGGTCAGTGTCTGCCAAGTTCCTATACATGATTCACTGACTGGGCTGTTCTTCCCAGTTTAGAAAGCTGTTCTTTTCACTCCCTTCCTATTAAAATTCTGTATTTCAAATACTAACTTAAAACCTTGGCTGTGTGAAAAGTTTCTTGACAACTATGACCTCTAGAGACCTCCAAGAGTACCACGTGTTTTGGTATAATAGTGGAAAGCACTGGGTTGTTTTGTTTTGTTTTTTTTTAAGATTTTATTTATTTATTTGACAGAGAGAGACACAGCAAGAGAGGGAACACAACAAGGGGAGTGGGAGAAGGAGAAGCAGGCTCTCCACTGAGCAGGAAGCCCCACGTGGGGCTGGATCCTAGGACCATGACCTCAGCAGAAGGCAGACACCCAACAACTGGGCGACCCAGGCACCCCTAAAGCACTCTTTTTAAGTTCACATTAATTTGAGGTAGTTACCGTAAATATCCTCAGTTTATGGATAAAGAAGCAAAAGCAAGTAAGGACCAAGTAAGCTTACCCCAGGTCATACAACTATTGAGTGGTGGGTGGGGATTTCGAATCCATGCTTTTAGCCATGAGATTATTCTGGCTACCATTATTTTGCATTATCCGAAATAGGCGAGTGATCCTTCTTTGACACGCCCAAGAGCTTACACACTATTTGTACTTTTATTTAACATTTAGGGTTCCATGTCTGCCTTCCCAACTAGATTGTGGGTTCCTCTGGAGCTTCATAGTCTCTCTCAACCTATCACAGTAACTTAAACACGTATGCCTTATTTCCCAAACTAAAACGTGTGAGTGCATTAACTATGTAATGTCCATCTTTTTTTTAAATTTATTTTTATTTTTATTTAAACATATAATGTAACCCCACCATGTAATGTCCATCTTAAACATTGTACTTGTGAGTGGTCTCATTTCCTCACCTCTGGAAAAACTTGGCAAGCAGTTCCCGGTTCTTAGCTACTCCAGCTTTTCGTCCACAGTGCGGAAAATTAAAATAAATTCGATCAAACTCCCTATGCTGCAGTTTGAAGGCATCTGCCAGCTGGGTGCAGTCCACACCAAAACGTACCTCAGTACCTGGCACGAAATATAGAGAGATGCGTGTCTCAAGACCTGAATCCCTCCCTAATTTGGACCATGCAAGACAACCCCGGTCCAAGCCCACAGCCGGTTTTCAGGGAACCGGACGTTCAAAAGCAATCTACACTTCCCCCCCCCTTTCCAGTTCGGGCCGCGCCAGCAGCGGGGCGCGGGCGGGGGGTTGCTTCGCGGATGGGTTGGCCTCGCTACCTCGCTCGCGCAGGCGCCGTAGATTCTCCCGGGCCACCGGATCCCCGGCCACGTCCGCCGAGCGCTGAAGGCAGGTGGCGGTTACATGGGTGCTCGCATCCAGGGTCTCGCTCAGAGCGGCGGCGAAGGAGAAATTACCCTCCCCAACCAACAGGAGGCGCCGAGGGGCCATGGCCTCAACCAGCTCCTCGCTCGCGTCCTCGGAGGCGCCAGTTTCTTACGTAACTTCCTCCGTGGGGGACCCTGTGGGCTTCTTCTTCCTGCGTCGCTGATTGATGATGCACCGACAGCGTCCAGTCGTCTTGAGAAACTGGTGCCGCGACTTCAGAGGGGGGATTAGGCATGATTGCAAACGCGAGACACCGACCACTCTGTCCCCTCACTCTTTCTCACTTTTAGGAGTGTTAAAATAAACGCCTTTTAGCCCGACGGCTGCCGTGAGCGACTTCGTCACATCTGCATGAGGTCACAAGCAGTCACTACCGCACAGGGACAGACCCCGGGAGAGGCGAGTTCTGAGTGAAAGGAAAAGGGTGGGGCTGAAGTCGAGAGGTTGGGCTGTGTCCTGCTTGTTGCTGTCACAGAGGGTAACCTCCTCTCGTCTGAAATGGCTGCTGTGCATTGTCTTTGCTGCTCGGGATTTCTCCAGGTGCTTCTATCTCCTACCTTTTATTCATTCAGGAAATATTGAGTACCTGTTGCGTGTGAGGCCACTGTGAGGGCGGCTAAGTACATGGATGAATAAGATGTGGCCTGAACTTAAAGTGTGATGGAGAGGTGCCTGGGTGGCTCACTGGGTTAAAGCCTCTGCCTTCAGCTCAGGTCATGATCTCGGGGTCCTGGGATCGAGCCCCGCATCGGGCTCTCCGCTCGGCGGGAGCCTGCTTCCTCCTGTCTCTCTGCCTGCCTCTCTGCCTATTGTGATCTCTGTCAAATAAATGAATAAATAAAAATCTTTAAAAAAAAAAAGTGATGGAGACTGCACAGCAAAAGAGGCAATTCTTGTACAATGGGATGCGGTGCTATGAGGAGTCATTCAGGGTGCTGTAGGGCACAAAAGGATTTAGAACCTTACCAACTTCTGGGATGAAGTGGAAAGATCCCTAAATGAAGTGAACCTGAATTCTGGTGACTCAGTCACTTAAGAGTCTGCCTTCTGCTCAGGTCATGATCCCAGAGTCCTTGGATGAACTGTGCATCAGGCTCCCTGCTCAGCGAGGCCTCTGCTTCTCCCTTCTCTCTGCCTGCTGCTCCCCCTGCTTGTTCTCTCTCTCTCTCAAATAAATAAAATCTTTAAAAAAAAAAAAGGCTAAGGGGGAAAGGGGGTGTACACCTGACCTGGATAAAGATAAGTGAAGAGGCAGGAGGAACAAGTATTTGCAAATGCTTGATGGAGAAAGAGAAGAGTTGAGTTTGGCTGAAATGTAGTTGGAGGGAGAGTGGATAACAGAAGGAAGACTTAAGCAGGGGCCAGGTCATATGGAACATCGTAAGCCATTTTAACAGCCTGAGTCTTACTCTAACAGTGGGCAGCTTTTCAATAGGAAGATGACACAATTAGATTTTCATTTTCACACTGTTCTTCTTTGCTATAGAAAAAGGATTGGAGAAGACCAAGGGTGATGGCACAGAGATCAGAGAGGCAACTACACCAATAATGCTGACAAAAGCTGGTAGTGATCTAAACTGGAAATTGGCAGTGGGGATGGAGGGTAGTGGTCTGATTCAAAAATCAGTAAGACCTAGAGTTTGGATAGATATAAGGCATTGAAAGATAATTCAGAGTTAAAGATGAGCCTCAGGTTTTGGGCTTGGGCAACTGAGTGGATGGTGATGCCTGTCTTTACCCAAGGAAAGTGTCTGTGAGTACTAGGCTTGTCAGACTTTGCAGGAATTACTCTTTAGTCATCATGCTATTTGTTGACATCAGTGCACACATCTCTCTTCACAAAGGCACATGATATGAGGGCTACAGTATTGACTTTGTCCCTACCTGTGGAAAGGTGGCTAGGTGGGTAGTAACTTCCAAATCATGGCCTCCTGGCCATGGTGATCTGGGTGACCTACATTCCTCATTTGCTTGGAGAACGGGAAGTCCACGTTTGGAGATACCTCTTCCTTTAAAGAAAATGGAACAGCTGAATAATACTTTCTGTCACTTTCCTACAAATTCTTCAAACAACACAAGCCACTCAGCATCAAAATGCTCTTCTCCAGTGAAGGTATTGTCTTGCCCTCAAGTCAAGGGAGCACAGTCATTTTGGGCCCAAAATAAAAATGGCGAGGCTTTTGATTCCTTACAAAAGATTGAAATTCAGACATTGGTCACCTGATATGTGCAAAGCACCATTGACTGAGAGAGCTGGCAGAAGGGGAGGGTATGATAAAAAGACACAGGGCCTGTCTTCAAGGGACGTACAGTTCAGCATAGGAGATTCAACACATACTTGAAGAATTCTAACATATGATAGAAAGCTGTGTGAGACAAAGGAAAGAGAAGTTAGCTTAGAAGATACCATGTAAGAAATGGCATTTGAGATAAGTCCAGAAAAAAGGAAACTCATTTATTGACCCTTTGTTGTGTTATCTACTTATCCAATTTTCACTTTTCCCTATTCTCTTTGACTATAGCAATATCCTTAGTCCTTAAACCCCTACATCTCAAAAAATTTCCTGAACATATAGCTAGTTTTCCATATAGTATTGGGGATACTAAAGGTTTTCCTGTCTTTTGGGGGGTGGCATTTACTGTACATAGCCATGTGCTACTTTTCATTGAGTAGATCAAAGGATTCATGGGCCAGGGGAGAAGAAACAGAACAACAATTAAATTGGGAAGAAAGCCTAGATCCTTAGTAAGATGGGCTTATGTTATACTTGGCCAAAGGTGATAAAGGGATGAATGCCTTTTCTGTTCCCTAGTTTATGCAACTAGCTTTTCTATTCTCACCTTTTTGCAGAGACAGCACCTTGCCTACTTCCTAGCAAACCCACACTATGGCAGCCTCATTAATGCAGATGGCCATGCTGAAGTATGGACAGATTGGAATGATATGTCCAAGTTTTTCCAGTATGGATGGAGATGTACCACTAATGAGAATGCCTATTCAAACTGTACCCTGATGGGAAACTGGAACCAGGAAAGATATGACCTAAGGAATATTGTGAAGCCCAAACCCTTGCCTTCCCAGGTAATCTGTCTCTTCTGTTTCCTTCCCTTAGCAAAAGAAATGCCACAGGCCATTTTAGAGGTAGGAATCTAATAACCTCCATGCTGAGACCTCTCGAGCTTCTCTGTTCAGTGAGGTGGTTGGGGGTGGACAGCAGTCTTTAGCTGGACTGGCTGTCCTAATTTACTATCAAGTAGAATAGCAAAGTAGTAAAAGTATGAGCAGTACTCTTTTACATATATGTCTTCTGACTCAGTCTGCCTACCAAGACTTGTAGTTTATCTGCATTTTGCCCTTAAGTGTCTCCTAACAAAAAAGTAAACAAAGGTTATGAAAGTTAGTAGAATGTAGACTAACAACATGTAGACCCCTAGTTAATCCAAAATATGACAGAGTCTGTTAAAATTCATGTCATTGTGTCCTTTATTTCCCAACATTAAGTGTAGACTCCTATTTTCTTAACTGATTACTTTTTCTTTCCAGTTTGGACACTACTTTGAAACAACATATGATACAAGCTACAACAACAAAATGCCACTTTCAACTCATAGTAGGTGGACTGTTCTTTTCAATCTTTTTATTCTCAGAATGTAGCTCAGTGCCTGGAACATGGAAGGAGCTCAAATAGAAGTAACCTGAATGAGTGAATAAGTAAATGATTTTTCTCTTTTTTTTAAGATTTTATTTGTTTATTTGACATAGAGAGCACGTGCACATGCAGGGGGAGCGGCAGGCAAAGGGAGAGGGAGAAGAAGCTTCCCCACAGAGCAGGGAGCCCAATGCAGGACTTGATCCCAGGACCCAGGGATCATGACCTGAACTAAAGGCAGAGTCATAACCAACTGAGCCACCCAGGTGCCCCTGATTTTTCTTTCTCAATTTTTACAGGACTCACTAGACTCAGAAATTTTCTCTCAGAAATAAAAGCAAGACCAGTTACTAAGAGTCCTTGTTCTTGACTGATTCCACTTGTCTTTCCTCCTCTCCTCTCCTCCCCTCTCCTCCCCTCCCCTCCCCTCCCCTCCCCTCTCCTCCCCTCTCCTCTTCTCTCTTCCCTCAGGATTTAAGAGAGAGCCTCACTGGTTTCCAGGACATCAACCCGAACTGGATCCTCCTCGGTACAAATGCACAGAAAAGTCAACTTACATGACCAGCTACTCAGAGCCTCAAACTGGGCATCATTCTGCATGTATGTGGAATCATAGTAACTGCCAATTTCAGGGTCCAGGGTTCTAAGAATAAGAAGCTTCATTTTCCCAGAGTAAATTGTAGGAGAGAGCACATTCTAAGCACAACTAAGAATCTAGCTGACTATAACAGTTTCACTCTCTGAATAAAGAAAGCACAGAAAAATATTCCCTACCCTCTTTTTTGTTTTAATCAAGATTTAAATGTCAGATTTAATTTAATATCTGCTCTTAGTTCTATATTACAAGGTTGTAGTAGGAGGAGATTAAAAAGAATTAGTTCAGGGACACCTGGGTGGCTCAGTTGGTTAAGTGGCTGCCTTCGGCTCAGGTCATGATCCCGGCATCCTGGGATCGAGTCCCACATCAGGCTCCTTGCTAGGCGGGGGGCCTGCTTCTCCCTCTGCCTCTGCCTGCCACTCTGTCTGCCTGTGCTCTCGCTCTCTCTCTCTATCTATCTAATAAATACATAAATAAAAATCTTAAAAAAAAAAAAAGAATTAGTTCAAATCTGCTACTACTTTGCCCCTCCCTACTTTCCATCCAAGGCAGAACTCCAAAATCCAGCATGAGTTCAGTTATCATTGGCTAGGTGCTTCCTGGATGTGAGCCTGGCAGTCACAGTCAGATATTGTAACTCTATGTGACCTTAATGAACATGCCCTCCTAGGATGAAAAAAAAGAGAAAAATAAGTTTTTATAATTATTATAGTGGATTTAAAACATATAAAATTAGAGTAATATAATGAAATCCCATATACCACTACACACCTTCAACAATTTATGACTGATCTTAACTATCCCTATATAATTTCTCTATTTATCTAACTAATTTTGGAGCAGATCTCAGAAGTTAAACCCTTTCATCTATAAAGATTTCAGTATATATCTTAAAAAGAGAAGGACTGTCGATTTTTTATTCACCCACAAAGACCATCAAGGAATCCTGTTTATCAAACAAAACTGAGTTATTAAACCTGTAGCAAGGAAACACATCAACTTGATACAATCTTGGTGAGAATTCAGAAGGAGGACATTGGGGCTCCTGGCTGACTCAGTTGGTTAAGCGTCTGCCTTCAGCTCAGGTCATGATCCCAGGGTCCTGAGATGGAGCCTCAGGTCATGATCTCAGGGTCCTGGGATTGAGCCCCCCCCCCACCTCAGGCTCCCTGTTCCGTGGGGAGTCTGCTTCTCCCTCTGCCCTTCCCCTGGCTTGTGCTTGCCCCACCCCCCAATGAATAAATATTTTTTGGGAAAAGTGGGGGATGTGGGGCACCTGGTGGCTCAGTCGGTTGAGCGTCTGCCTTTCCTCCACTCAGATCATCATCCCAGCATCCTGGTATCAAGCCCCATATCGGGCTCCCTGCTTAGCAGGAGGCTGCTTCTTCCTCTGCAGCTCCCCTGTACTTGTGTTCCTTCTCTCACTATCTCTCTCTGTCATAAATAAATGCAATCTTTAAAAAGGGAGGGGGAATTAGGGTATTTTTAGAGATTTGGGGTAAGAGCTCTGTTGGTTTAAGTTGGGTCTTTCAAATCGGGGAACTGGTAGGAATTGACACAGGATTGGGAAGTTTGAGGTTAGTGAACACAGGGAGGCAACAGTCTAAATTTTAACAGGTTTAAAAAAAATATTTTTAAGATTTTATTTATTTATTTGACAGAGAGAGTGAGAGAGGGAACACAAGCAGAGGGAGTGGAAGGAGAAGCAGCCTTCCTGCTGAGCAGGGATCCCGATGTGGGACTCTATCCCAAGACCCCAGGGTCATGACCTGAGCTGAAGGCAGATGCTTAAAGTCTGAGCCATCTAGGTGCCCCAGTGAACCCACTGGGTTACCAATGGGTTAAAGTTACTAATATTTTCCTTTCTTATTTTCTCTCCTGTTTATTATGACAATATAAGAGATGGGAGATGTCTCCCATGTATTTCATCGCAAACTTCACTATTTTATGTTACAGACACAGATGCATGATTTTATGTTGTGTATGATGTTAGGCAGTAACTGAGTTTCATTTTTTTTTTTTCTGTATGACTATCCAGTTTTCCTAGCATTGATTATTGAGAACACTACTTTTTCCACTGCTCTTGAACACAATTTTTACTGTAAATCAACTGTCTGTGTACTTAGGCCTGTTTCCAGGCTCTCTAAAACATTCCATTGGTCTGTCATTACATATGCTATCTTAGGCACAATGCCTTAATTACCTCACTATTGTAATTATGATAATTTTGTAAATCTTAATATCTAATAAATGAGATACTTTCATGTTGTTTTTCTTCAAAAGTGTCTTGAGTTATTTTTAACCAGTTGCTGTTTTATGTAAATTTTAGGATCACCTTGTCAAGTTTCACAGAAAGATACCATTAGGGTATTGGTGGAAACAGCGCTGCATTGTTAGATCAACTATAGAGTTTGAGTGATTGGGACACCTGAGTGGCTCAGTCAGTTAAGCATCTAACTCTTGATTTCAGCTCAGGTCATGATCTCAGAGTCATGAGACTGAGCCCCACATCAGGCTCCTTGATCAGCAGTGAGGCCCCCCAGATGCTCTCTCCCTCTGCCCCGCCCACGCACGTGTGCATGTGTCCTCTCTCTCTCTCTCTGGTAAATAAATAAATCTCTTTAAAAAAAGAATTTGAGGGGCGCCTGAGTGGCTCAGTGGGTTAGGGCCTCTGCTTTCAGCTCGGGTCATGATCCCAGGATCCTGGGATCGAGTCCTGCATCGGGCTCTCTGCTCAGCAGGGAGCCTGCTTCCCTTCCTCTCTCTCTGCCTGCCTCTCTGCCTACTTGTGATCTCTGTCAAATAAATAAATAAATAACCTTTAAAAAAAAGAATTTGAGTTATTGTCTCTTACTAATTGTAGTAATTCGTTAATACATGCTCTTAAAATATGAACAATATTTTATTGGCACTTATTTTAAGTTTATATGTTACATATACTATTTTATTTCCTGTCTATCCAGGATATTTTTAAAATTGTAGTAAAGTACATATAGCATAAACTTACCATTTTAATGATTTTTTTAAAGATTTATTTCTTTGTTTATTTTTAAGATTGTTTATTTTATTTTTATTTTTATTTTTATTATTTATTTTATTGAGAGAGAAGGGGGAGGAGAGGGGTTGACGGAGAGATGGGACAAGCAGACTCCACACTGAGCATAGAGCCCGAGGTGGGGCTCAATCCCACAACCCTGAAGTCACAACGTGAGCCAAAATCAAGAGTCAGTTGCCCAACTTGGGACTTGAGCTTACAACCCTGAGATCAAGAGTCACAGGCTCTTACTCACCTGAGCCAGCCAGGTGCCCCCCCATTTTAACTATTTTTAAGTGTACAATTCAGTGGTATTAAGTATATTCACAGAGTTGTCCAACTATTAGTACTATTTCCAGAACTTTGTCATTATCCCAAACTGAAGCTCTGTACCAATTAAACACTGACTTCTCATTCCCCCTTCTCATAATAACCACTATTCTACTAGTAACTGCTATTCTACTTTCTGTTTCTATGAATTTGCCTATTCTAGGAAATGCATATAAGATGATTCATGTCATATTGGTCCTTTTGTGTCTGGTTTATTTTGTTAGCGTGTTTTCAAGTTTCATCCATATTATAGGATATATTCCTTTTAAGACTGAATAACATTTACTACATTTTGTTGCTCCATTCATCTGTTAATGGATCCTTGTGTTGTTTTCACCTTTGTCTATTGTGAGCAATGCTGTTATGAACATTGATATGATATACAAGTATCTGTTTGAGTCCCAACTTTCAGTTCTTTGGGGAATATGCCCAGAAGTGGAACTGCCTGACCATATGGTCATTCTGTGTTTAACAGTTTGGAAATGCTCTTCTGTTCTCCACTATTTTATTTATTTTTTTAAGATTTTTTTTATTTATTTGACAGACAGAGATCACAAGTAGGCAGAGAGGCAAACAGAGAGAGAGAAGGAAGCAGGCCCCATGCAGAGCAAAGAGCCCGATGCGGGGCTCGATCCCAGGACCCTGGGATCATGACCTGAGCCGAAGGCAGAGGCTTTAACCCACTGAGCCACCCAGGCGCCCCTCCACTATTTTATTATTTTACATTCCCACCAGCAATGCACAAAAATTCTAACTTTCATTTCCTTACTGACACTTACTTTGTTTTTTGTTTTTATAGTAGCCATCCTAGCGGGTGTAGAATGATACCGTTGTCGTTTAGATTTACACCTCCCTACTGGCTAGTGATCTTAGCATCTTCATGTGCTTTTTAGCTATTTGTACATCTTTGGAGAAACATTTATTCAAATACTTTGCCATTTTTGAATTGTTTGTTTGCCCTTTTGTTGTAGGAGTACCTTATATATTCTGGATATTAATTCCTAGTCAGATACAGGATTTGCAAATATTTTCTCCCATTCTGTGGATTCTACTTTCACTCTTTCAACAGTGCCCTTTGATGCAAAAGAGTTTTCAGGTTTTTTTCTTTAAGATTTTATTTATTTGATTTTGGCGGCTGCTCTTGGTTAGGGCCGTCCCGCAACTAAGGCAGGAAGATGGTGGCCGCAAAGAAGACGAAAAAGTCACTGGAGTCAATCAACTCTAGGCTCCAACTCGTTATGAAAAGTGGAAAATACGTGCTGGGGTACAAGCAGACTCTGAAAATGATCAGACATGGCAAAGCGAAGCTGGTCATCCTTGCCAACAACTGCCCGGCCTTGAGGAAATCTGAAATAGAATACTATGCCATGTTGGCCAAAACTGGTGTCCATCACTA
The DNA here is from genome assembly GCA_003697995.1 of Taxidea taxus jeffersonii. Classification (NCBI taxonomy): domain Eukaryota; kingdom Metazoa; phylum Chordata; class Mammalia; order Carnivora; family Mustelidae; genus Taxidea; species Taxidea taxus. The sequence goes on along the minus strand of ML105248.1, from coordinate 81,969 downwards.
CAGTGGCAATAATATTGAATTGGGCACTGCATGTGGGAAATACTACAGAGTATGCACACTGGCTATCATTGATTCAGGTGATTCTGATATCATTAGAAGCATGCCAGAACAGACTGGTGAAAAGTAAATCACGCAGAATTTTTCTTTAATAAAACTGGCCACAGCTTGTTTTAAAAACAAAAACAAAAAAAAGATTTTATTTATTTATTTGACAGACAGAGATCACAAGTAGGCAGAGAGGCAGACAGAGAGAGAGAGAGGGAGAAGCAGGCTTCCTGCTGAGCAGAGAACCCGATGTGGGGCTCGATCCCAGGACCCTGGGATCATGACCTGAGCCAAAGGCAGAGGCTTTAACCCTCTGAGCCACCCAGGCACCCCAGAAGATTTCAGTTTTGATGAAGGCCAGTTTATCTCTTTTATCTATTGTTGCCTAAACTTTTGGTGTCATATCCAAGCAGTCCTTGCCGAAGTCAGTATTAGGAATTTTTCCATGTGTTTTCTTCTAAGATTCTACAGTTACTGCCCTAATAATTAAGTCTTTGATCCTTTTGGAATTAACTTTTTATATGGTGTAAGGTAAGGGTCCAGCTTCATTCTTTTGCATGTGGATATCCAGTTTTCTCAGCATCATTTGTTGGAAAGAATGTACTTTCTCCCATTGAATGAACTTGGTATCTTTGCCAAACATCATTTAACCATATACACGATGGTTTATTTCTGGCCTTTGTATTTTATTCCATTGGTCTATATATCCGTTTTTATGCCAATACCCCACTGTTTTTTTTACTACTGCAGTTTGTAATAAGTTTTGAAATTAAGAAATATGAGTCTTCCTTGGGGCGCCTGAGTGATTCAGTGGGTTAAAGCCTCTGACTTCGGCTCAGGTCATGATCCCAGGGTCCTGGGATCAAGTCCCTCATTGGGCTCTTTGCATAGCTGGGAACCTGCTTTCCCCCCACCCCTGCCTGCCTCTCTGCCTACTTGTGATCTCTGTCTGTCAAATAAATAAAATCTTTAAAAAAAAAAAAAAAGATTATTTTGGCTATTCAGGGTCCCTTGAGATTCCGTATGAATTTTAGAGTGAATATTTCTATTTCTGGAAAACATTGAGATTCTTGTAGGGGTTGAAGTGAATCTGTAGATTGCTTTAGATTTTTTTTAAAGATTTTATTTAGAAGAAGGCAGAGGCTTAACCCACTGAGCCATCCAGGCGCCCCTGTAGATTGCTTTAGGTAGTATTGATATAATGACAATATTAAGTCATCTAGTCCATGAACGAGTAATGGATTTCCATTTTTTTAAAGATTTTATTTATTTATTTGACAGAGATCACAAGTAGGCAGAGAGGCAGGCAGAGAGAGAGAGGAGGAAGCAGGCTGTCCGCAGAGCAGAGAACCCAATGCGGGGCTCGATCCCAGGACCCTGGGATCATGACCTGGGCTGAAGGCAGAGGCTTTAACCCACTGAGCCACCCAGGCGCCCTGGATTTCCATTTATTTGTGTCTTTAAGTTCTTTCAGGCATGTTTTATTGTTTTCAGTGTATAAGTCTTTTGCCTCTTTAGTTAAGTTTTTTTCCATAGTATTTTTTGATGCTATTATAGATTTGTTTTCTTAATTTCCTTTTGGGATTATTCCTTATTAGCATATAGAAATGTAGCTGATTTTTGTGTGGTGGTCTTGAATCCTACAACTTTGGTGTGTTTCTTTATTAGCTGTAGAGAGTTTTTTGTGTAATCTCTAGGGTTCTCCACATGTCATCTGTAAACAGAGATAATTTCATTACTTCCAATTTGGATGCTTTTCTTTTTCTTGCCTAATTTCTCTGGCTAGAACTGCCAATAATATATTAAATAGAAGTGGTGAAAGTGAACATTCCTATCTTGATCCTGATATTTAAGGAAAAGCTTTTTTTTTCTTTTAAAAGACTCTATCTGGGGCACCGGGTGGCTCAGTGGGTTAAAGCCTCTGCCTTGGGTCATGATCCCAGGGTACTGGAATTGAGCCCCGCATCAGGCTCTCTGCTCCATGGAGAGCCTGCTTCCTCCTCTCTCTCTGCCTGCCTCTCTGCCTACTTGTGATCTCTGTCTGTCAAATAAATAAATAAAATCTTTAAAAAAATAAAATAAAAGTCTCTATCTATTTATTTGTCAGAGAGAGACAGTGAGAGAGGGAACACAAGCAAGGGGAGTGGGAGAGGAGAAGCAGGCTTCCTACCCAACAGGGAGCCCGATGCGGGGCTCAAGCCCAGGATCCTGGGATCATGACTTGAGCCAAAGGCAGACCCTTAACCGACTGAGCCACCCAGGCGCCCCTAAGGAAAAGCTTTCAATCTTCACCACCTAGTATGATGTCAGCTATGAGTTTTTCATATATGGTCTTTATTTTGTTGAGGTAATTTCCTTCTATTTCTAGTTGAGTATTTTTTTCATGAGAAGATACTGAATTCTGTCAAATGTTTGTTCTGCACCATATGAGATTATCATTTTTCCCCCTTCGTTCTGTTAATATGGTATATTACATTGATTTTTTAAGTGTCCAATCAGCTTTGAATTCCAGCAATAAATCTCAGCTGGTTGTAATGTATCCTCTTAATATGCTGCTGAATTCAGTTTGCTAGCATGCTGTTGATTTTGGCATCAATATTCAGGAGGGGTATTAGTCTATATTTTTCCTTTCTTGCAATATCTATCTCTGGCTTTGATATCAGGGCAATACTGGCCTCATAGAATGGATTAAGAAATGTTTCTTCCTGGGGCACCTGGCTGGCTCAGTCAGAAGAACATGTGACTTGATCTTGGAGCTGTGAGTTTAAGCCCCACGTTAAGCGACTGACTCTTGATTTTGGCTTAGGTTGTTGTCTCTGGGTTGTGAGATCAAGCCCCACATTGGGCTATGTGCTTATTGTGGAGTCTGCTTGAGATTCTCCCTTTCCCTCTGCCCCTCCAGCCCATGCTCTCTCTCTCAAATAAACAAATCTTTAAAAAATAAAATAAAATTTATTAAGACTTGTTTGTGGTCTAATGTATGGTTTTTCTTGCAGAATGTATCATGTGCACTGAAAAAAAATGTCTATTCTTTGCTGTTAGGTGGAGTTTATTTATAAACTCCACTCCACTTTGTAGTTCGTCCCCCAACTCCCCACTGTCAAAGCTGCAGAGAACATTCTCATATATGGCTCTTTGTAGAGACTGAATTGCTGGGTAATGAGGTAATGATATATTTAAATTGGCTGTTCTCAAGAATAGCTGTGCTGCCCACACATCCACCAGCAGTGCCTGAGGCTTCCATGTTGCCATATCTCTGCCAATACTTAACATTAACCAACTTTCTATTTTTCGCCAAGCTGATAGGTGTACAAAGCAGTGGTTCTCAACCAGGAGCAATTTTGTCCTTCGGAAGACAATTGGCAATGTCTAGAGACATTTTTGATTGTTACAACTGGTATGTCTACTACTGGGTAAAGCCAGGGGTGCCACTAAACATCCTGCAATGCACAGAAGAGACCCCACAACAAAGAATTGTCTGGCCCAAACTATCACTTATGCATCATCCAGAAAGCCTTTTGTAAAATAATAGCTTATTGTTACTTTGATTTGCATTTCACTGACTACGATGATTTTCAGCATTTCTTTGTAAGCATGTTGCCTTTTTGGTTCCCACTTCTAAAAAATTTCATATGCACAGTCATTGTCCACATTTTTTTAATTGGAGCAGCTGTCTTTTTCTTGATTTGCAGGGGTTCTTTGTATAGTCCAGCTACTAAAGCTATTAATCCCTTATAAACTTTAGAAATTACATGTATATTCTTCTCCCTTTCTGTCAATTTCTATGAAGGATTAAAGAAGGCCACAAATTCTTTGACCCCCCTCTTATCAATAGGTGGAAGTTTATGCCCCTTCCTTTTAAATGTAGACAGACTCTGCAATTGCTTTGGCCCCAAAATATCGCAAAAGTAACACTATACAGGTTCCTAGGCCCAGGCTCTAAGAAACTGGCAGCTTTCACTTCCTGTCTTGTGGAATACTCCTTCCTGGAGTCTGTAAGTCCAGCTACCCAATGGAAACACCCTACAAAGAGACCCTGGCACTACAAAGAGAGGGAGAGGGGCCCAGCTGGGCCCAGCCACCCAGATGCCCCTTCTTTGTCTCTTTTATGAGCTCATCTTTCTCTGCTAATCCCTTAAATTCACCTTTCTAATGATTGTGTTGTTGGCCATCCCCCCAGTTTCTTTTGGCTAACCTTAAATAGTATTACCGCTCCCAGAATGGCAGCTCTCACTTATGCATTTCCATATTCTAAATCTCTACTTCCATACTAGATGTGTCTCCAGAGCTCTGAATGTATGTAACCAGCTACGTATTGAGTATCTCCATTTGAATTCCCCAAGGGCCACAAACTCAATATACCTACAACTGTATTCATAATCTTCTGTCTCAAATTATTTTCTCTCCTAAGGTATTCCATATCTAGGTGAATTCCACAGATCTCTTTTATGTATATTAGCCACTCTTTCTTATTTTTAATACTATATAAGTTTATACAGTTGTCAAGACCAGAAACCAGGGAATTATTCTGGCTCCCCCTTTCTCATCCCCATTCAAGCATCCAGAGCCTTGTAAATTCTACCTCCATGTTATGTCTTGTTTATGGCTCCATTTTTACATCACTAGTGCCTTTAAAAAAAAAGATTTTACTTATTTATTTGAGAGAAGAGAGGAAGAGATAGAGAGCACAGGAGTGTGGAGGAGGATCAGAGGAAGAGGGAGAAGCAGACTTCCTGCTGAGTAGGGAGCCTGACTGGAGGCTCAATCCCAAGACCCTGGGATCATGACCTGGATCCAAGGCAGACGCTTAACCAACTGAGCTACCCAGGTGCCCATTGCCTTTTCCACATTACAGTTGTCCGTTATTTCTCACCCAGTCTGCTGCAAGACCCTTATGTTTGATATCTCTATTTTCCATTGCAGTCCCCACATATCCATTGCTCCCAGGGTAACCCTAAAAAGACAAGGTTGATCATGGCACTCACTTGGTTAAAATCCTTTATTGGCTTCCACTCCCCTCAAAATAAATTCCAAAGTCCTTAGCAGAATCCCTTTCTAACTCCTTTGCCTTGTCTCTCACACCCCCTCCCCCATACATCTAGGGTCTGAACCAAATCTAAATAAGTCACCACTTTAGTCACTTTATGCTGTTCCTTCTTTCTAGATGCACTCCACTTCTTTACCTTGCTAAGTCGTATAAGCCAATGATACCATCAACTTCCTAAGTCATATAAACTGATAAGAATTCAGTTAGATACCCACTAGGAAGGCTATAACCAAAAAGACAGATGATAACATTAAGTGTTGGTAAAAATTTGTGGAAATTAGGACACTCATACACTACTAGTGGGAATGTGAAATGGTGCAGCTACTTGGAGGCAGTCTATATATTTTTTCATGAGTCTGTTTGCCATTTGTATGTCTTCTTTGGAGGAATGTCTTTTCATGTCTTCTGCCCATTTCTTGACTGGATTTTTTGTTTTTTTGAGTGCTGAATTTGATAAGTTCTTTATAGATCTTGGATACTAGCCCCTTATCTGATAAGACATTTGCAAATATCTTCTCCCTTTCCTTAGGCTGCCTTTTACTTTTGTTGATGGTTTCCTTTGCTGTGCAGAAGTTTTTATCTTGATGAAGTCCTAATAGTTCATTTTTCCCTTTGTTTCCTTTGCCTTTGGAGACATGTATAGCAAGATGTTGCTGCGGCCAAGGTTGAAGAGGTTTCTGCCTGTGTTTTCCTGTAGTATTTTGATGTATTCCTGTCTCACATTCAGGTCTTTCATCGATTTTATGTATGGTGTAAGAAAATGGTACAGTTTCATTCTTCTCCATGTGGTTGTCTAATTTTCCCAACCCCATTTGTTGAAGAGACTGTCTTTTTTCCAGTGGACATTCTTTCCTGCTTTGTCAAAGATTAGTTGACCATAGAGTTGAGGATCCATTTCTGGGTTCTCTGTTCTGTCCCACTGATCTGTGTGTCTTTTTTTGTGCCAGTACCTTACTGTTTTGATGATTACAACTTTGTAATATAGCTTGAAGTCTGGAATTGTGATGCCACCAGCTTTGGTTTTCTTTTTCAACTTTCTTTTGACTATTCAGGGTCCTTTCTTGTAACATACAGATTTTAGGATTATTTGTTTCTTTGGTGTGTTGATTTTATATCCTGCAACTTTGCTCAATTCCTGTATCAGTTCTAGCAATATTTGATGGAGTCTTTGGGTTTGTTTTTTTTTTTTTTTTTACCTAGACTATCATGTCATCTACAAAGAGTGAAAGTTTGACTTCTTTGCGAATTTGGATGACTTTTCTTTCTTTTTGTTGTCTGACTGCTGAGGCTGGAACTTTCAGTACTATATTGAACAACAGTGGTGAGAGTGGACATCCCTGTCGTGTTCCTGGCCTTAGGAAAAAAGCTCTCAGTTTTTCCCTGTTGAAGATGTTATTTCCGATGGGCCTTTCCTAGAATTAATCTATTTAAAAAATTGATAGTTACAAAAAACTTAAAGCACTTAGCACAGTGCCTACCACATAGTGCTCAATAAATGTTAGCTAATATTAAAAAAAAAAAACCAAAAACAAAATAAATGGTAGTTAAAATTGCCTGGCATAATTCAGACATAAGGGATGAAGTAGAATAATGGATGAGCTAGTTATAAAACTGAAAAAAATCCTTAAATATACTGGAGTAGAATAGAAAAGTCCTACACTAATAACAATGAGTAGCCATAGCAAAAGATGTGATCTGGGAAAGAGTAACAATAAAGAAGTAATCTAACTTGAGTTCAGTAAAAATACACCAAAAAGTGACCCTGCCCATTCTGAACAAATTTGTCAAAAACATAAATATCAAGATCTAATAGTCAAAGTATGATTTATTTAAGACTAAGTCAATAAGATTATGCCTGCTTGAGAAATCTGATAATTCACTAAAGTGAGCACACACACTTTCTCAAATAAATAAACCCTCAAAAAATAAATAAAAACTAATAATTTTTTCTAGAAGCATCATCAGCAAACTTCCCTCCTGTCTCAATAGCCACAGTTGGGTCATGGCCCTTTCAAGACTAATCATTACAGGGAAAAGAGAATTTCCATGATTGAACTAATCAAGATAGCTCGCCTGCAGCTGGAACTTGGATATCACTTTCCTGCAGCACATGGTTTGGGAAGAATGTGGTGACACCTAAACCAATCTGGGGAACTGTTGGCAAGACTGAAGGTGGTAAATAGGTTGGTTAGGCTAAGACTATCTGCTACATAGCCACAAAAACTAGCTGTTAAGTTTAGAGAAATCTGACTTCTGTCTAGTATATAGCATTTCTGGCTATTAGGAAGTTGTTTTGTTTTGTTTTTAAGGAGAAAACTTTTTGAACCTCTATAGATTTGCAATTCATAATGTCCTAGTTCCACACCCCTACATCATGAAAAATTTTGGCAACTATTTAGTGTAGAATATTGTATATATGTATATATATTTTTTAAGTAGACTCCATGCCCGGTGTGGAACTCAACATGGGGCTCCAACTCACAAGATCATGACCTGACCTAAGGTTAAGAATCAGACGCTTAACCAACTAAGCTACCAAGGTTTCCCTCATGTAGAATATTTTATTTTATTTTTTTTAAGATTTTATTTATTTATTTGACAGAGATCACAAGTAGGCAGAGAGGCAGAGAGAGAGAGGAGGAAGCGGTCTGTCCACAGAGCAGAGAGCCTGATGCGGGGCTCGATCCCACAACCCTGGGATCATGACCCGAGCCAAAGGCAGTGGCTTTAACCCACTGAGCCACCCAGGCGCCCCTCATGTAGAATATTTTAAAAGCGTGGCCAATCCCCAATCCGTAGGCTTTGTGAAGGCAAGAATCTCACTTCAGCTCATGGTCCATCCTCATAAGAAATCAGAGACTAGGTAGAAACTTCTATAGAAAAGTAGGAGTTATCTGTGAACATTTATACTGGATAACCTACACCAGGGCTATTTTTCATTAATTGAGTCAAAAGTTTCATCTGGCCCCACAAGCGGAATGTGGGTGTTTTTGTAGAGTAATATGTCTTTGTGTTAGCTAAATAATATAATCACTTATTGAGCAATTATTAATTTTGATCTGAAACTTAATTTTTTTTTAGTGGGAGGGTCATTAAATTGGATGTTTGCCATCTTAGTTCTTCTTTTCTTTTTCTTTAATATTTCAGTTTACTTATTTATTGAGCTCCACACCCTACATGGGCCTCAACCTCGGGACCCCAAGATCAAGAGTCCCATACTCCACCAAGTAAGCCAGCCAGGTGCCCCTTCCCAGTCTTATTTCTGAAAGGTATTTGCTAAATAATTTAGAGATTAGAACTAAAAGGCTTGTTTGGTGATAATCACCCAAGTCCTGTTTTTTGCTCTTGTGAATCAGCCGAAGGCATCGCTTATCAGTAGGAAGACATCAACTTTGGGGGCACCACCTCCTGCCTGACAACGTGATTAATTGCAGAGACAACACTAAGGCCGTTTAGGCATTGTTATCCAGAGTTCATTCAGATTTGTTGTAGGAAGCGAGGGCCAAAATCAAAGAAAGAGGAGGGGGAGGAACTGATATTCCTTGGGCTTTACCTATGTTTTTCCTTAATTTACTCATTATAACAAGTGTACACATCAGTGCCACATGTTATAAATGTAATACCTAAAGACTGGAAAGGTTATAAGTGACTTGCTAAATTTATACTATTAGTAAGTAGTGGAGACAGCCATTCTGACTATAATATCCCCAGGGTCCTAACAGTTATAATGCACTGATTTAATGGCTCTGCATTGTTTGGTACATTTATTTTTAAAAACACAGAACAGGGGCGCCTGGGTGGCTCAGTGGGTTAAGCCTCTGCCTTCAGCTCAGGTCATGATCTTGGGGTCCTGGGATCAAGCCCCACATTGGGCTCTCTGCTCAGTGGGGAGCCTCCTTCTCCCTCTCTCTCTCTCTCCGCCTGCCTCTCTGTCTACTTGTGATCTCTCTCTGTCAAATAAATAAATAAAATCTTTAAAAACAATGTTTTTAAAAAACACAGAACATTCAAACACAAGACAGTTATTTGTTGCTGAATGGTATTTTATTAGCTTAATAATTTGGGCCTGCCCTTAGCATTAATAAGCTTCAGCACTAATCACAAGATTTTCATTCACTGGTGGGGAAATTTTCTTCTTTTAAAAAATGCATTTAGAGAAAGGGCGTCTACTTCTTGGGGGCTGCAGTGACAGCAGGCTTCTCTTCACGGGTGATGGGAATGGTGCGCTCAGGGCCAGAGGCCTGCTTCCTTGGTCCATTCACAGTGAGGACCCCGTCAGATGACAGGGATGAAGTAATGGCAAGAGGGTCCACATCAGCTGGGATCCGGTATTTCCTGTGGAACTCCCGGGAGATGAAACCATGTTCATCCTAATCCAAGAGAATGAGAAAAGAGAGAGATAAGAACAGGAAATAACACCAGAACTCAGACATCCTCCTTTCCCTTAGGTGTGACCATACGCCATTGCAACAAGAGAGAAAACCCAACAGCTGTTCTGTTTGGGGCTAAGATCAAATTGCCTAGGTGGTCACTCCAACCAATGAGAGCCTGAGAAATCTGAAACAGTGAAAACAAGCTCCCCAAACTGCGGCATGGCAATTTTTAGGGGTGTTTCCCAAAGGTTTAGATCAGTGTTGGGCCTACAGGATCTGGAATATTATTCAGCATTGAAGATCTGAGTCCCCAGGGAAGCCCAGAAACTGTCTTCACTCCTCAGGAATGTCCCAGAATGTCCCAGACCAAAAAGACTGCTGCTAAAAACAACAACAACAACACTTCACCCAAGGGGACTATGACCCAAACTTAAATCACATAAGCAAAACTGAAACAGCCCAAGGACCTCAAATTATGCTGTTTGATACACAAGTATCTGAATTATCAATAATTGGTAAACAGACTCATTTAAAAACCCACCCAGAAACTAAAGAGAAGCCCTCCCTCATTCTCTAGAATTCTGCTAAAAACTACCTGCTTCTAGAATTCTCTAGAATTCATTCTGCAGAATTCTGCTAAAACTACCCAACCTTATAGCAGCTGAATCTCAAGCATTTACGCAGAGAGGCTCTCAATTAACTGATTTCCACATGGGCTCCAGGGTTTTAGCTCCTGAGTGCAGCTGTTAGGCAAACTTAGGCAAATCAAGTAGTCCAGCCTTTTAGATGAGCTAAAGATGAGAGGATTCTGGAACTTCTAAAAGCAAAGTCCCAAAGTCGAGAGCCTTTGGGGTATACACAATTCATTTAATTATGTAAAGTAACCAGGTGTCCAACAAGCACGATTCCTAAATCAGTGGTCCTCAACTTTGAATGGACATTAGAATTACCTAGGGAGCTTTTAGAAATGCTGATGCCTGGAGTCCACCCCTTAAAAAATTCTGATTTAGGGACGCCTGGGTGGCTCAGTGGGTTAGGCTGCTGCCTTCAGCTCCAGTCATAATCCCGGGGTACTGGGATAGAGTCCCACATTGGGCTCTCTGCTCGGCAGGGAGCCTGCTTCTCCCCTCCCCTCTCTGCCTTCCTCTCTGCCTACTTGTGTGATCTCTGTCAAATAAAATCTTAAATTGGTCTGGGATATATCTAAGCACTGGGACTTTTTTTTTTTTTTCATTCCCCTAGTGATTCTAAGGTGGCCAAAAACCACTGGTTTAAATGGAAAATAAACATCCCATGTATCCCATTTCAGGCAATCGAATCAAAACAAACAACAAAACTCAACTTCTCTGGCCCAAACACAATAGCAGGTCTATCCCTGTCCCAGACCCTCATGGCTTACGACTAGAAGGTCGCCAGGCTCAAGGGCTGATGGGAGTGTCC
>ML105248.1:57525-70664 GCA_003697995.1 Taxidea taxus jeffersonii | reverse complement strand
AAAGTCCCTTTTTGAATAAACATGCTCTCTGGTTCACGGGAACCACCACAGTGGTACCCAAAGCATACTGCATGGTCATCAGACCCAAACTTTATTTACAGGGACAGGAGAGAAGACAGGCCACCCAGGGAAGCAATCACAAGGAGAGGTCTGGGCATGGCTTCTGCTGCCTCTCTGACCCCAATGCCTGGCCTTGTCATTTGTCTGTGAGACAAAGGCCCCTTCTTCTTACTCAGGCCTCTGCCAAGTTTCCCACCCACCCAATCTGGAATGTTCTGCTGGCCCTGATTGTACTTCCAAAGCCCTTGCTCACTCAGCTTCTGTTTACTCACACTTGAATATTCTTAAACCAGAGCATGCTCTGTGACCGCTCTGTCAACCGTATCTGTTCACCCCATTCTCCCACCCTCTTAGGACAAGTAGGGGTCCCAACACTGGACCTACGTTCTTTACTCATTAGGGTTTATTTATTTATTTATTTATTTATTCATTTTTGAGATTTACTCATTAGGTTTGATCCCAGGTCAGTGCCCTATCACAGCTCTGAGAAACCTGGAAAATCATAGATGAAGGCATAGAAAGAAAGTAAATTGTGTTTGCTGTCTCCAGCCCCATGCAGTGGAGATAAAAAGCTCAGAATGAGGCAGAACTATTTCCTCACTCTGAAACTTGAGATGCTAACACTTGTCAGGTGTATGAGATATTAGAAGAGCTGAGCAAAGGAGTCTGAAGGCAGCTCTTTCTCTGTAGATCTTTATGAACCGAACCAGAAAGGGGCACCCTACTTAGAAACTAGGGGATAGAAGGCAATCTTCACAGCATATGGAAAAAACGCAGTCAGTAGGATTCAGTGCAGCATCCAATACAAACAGGTAACTGGGGGAAAGGACCAGTAGCCTAGTGTGTCTTCACTGGTGGACATGCAAGTGCCTAAGACACTTAGACATAGCCAGATTTAAGCAGGGAGAAAAAGGAGAGCAGGTGGATTTGTTTCCAAGAGGTTCCAGAAAGAGCTCTCCTATCCTGGCAGAGACTTACCTCTGAGAGCCCGGTGTCAATCCAGCTGGGTGCCCGCAGGAAGGAGGGCGGCCGAAGGTAGAAGGGGCTCAGGGAAGTAGAAGTTGGGAAGAGATCAGACTCCAACAGGTGCTCTCCGAAGAACTGGTCAAAGAGGCGGCTGGGTGAGTGGAAGGGAAAGAAGGGGCGGCGGATCCAGGGGTGGTGGATGGCGATGTCCATGGTGGTTAGGTGAGTGGAGGGGGTCAGCTGGCTGGTCAGCTCCTTCAGCTGCAGCTACAGCCAGCCCCTTATATACGCAGTCTTGTGAAGCTTCTGGAATGGTGATGTCAGGAGTTTTATTATTCCAGCTCACTGCCCGTTCATGGAGACTTGTGATCGGGGATTTGGCAGTGTGACACATACCCAGTACTCACTGAGCTAAGAAAAGAGAAATACAAACACGTCTGAGCTGGCTGGTGACTTGTCCTGGTCTTGTTTCACTAGCCTTCCATCCACACCCAGTGGAAGACAACCCCCCCCCCACTGCCCCCGCACCACCACCACCAGCCTCTGCTCTGGAGTTGGAACAGAGTCAGGAATCCCAAGCAGGCGGGTGGTGTGCCCCTCCTCCTCCTCTCCAGCCTAGCGTGCCAGGGGAATTGGGCCAGCAACTATCTTGGGCCTGGGCAGGAACTGGAATCTTCCTAGGCCAGGCCCCAGGGACATTAACTCTTTGTGGGTCCCAGGAGGAGAGCAATGAGCACCAACAAGTCAGTGCCAGGCATCTCTGTGATGCTCCAGGTTGACCCGGGTTCAGGAGATGACCCTAACATGAATCTGGGCAGAAGACTCTTCATCCCACCCCAAAGAGAGGGTGAGAAAGTTTCTTGCATCTTTCACCCTACACAGCGCACAGAACATTAAAACCAGGAGAGCTTTATGAAGTAATGTGCAGGGTGCCCAGGAGGAGGGAGGCTGGAGGAGGTGTAGAAAATGTGCAAACTGTTAAGAGTCTCGCTTAGGCCTCTCCAGGGCCTCTAACACCAGCCTCCCCTTCCCAGCTCGCTGCCCAGCCAGGACCCCCAGCTGTCCCCTCAGGCCGTCCACGACAGCTGAACGGTGTGGGGGTGAAGGCGCAGGGGTCCAGGCGGCGCTGGTCACACACTTGTCGCTGGTGCTCAGGGGCCCTGCTCCCCGCCCCTCCCCCGCAGGCTCCGCACTATTTTGGGTGGTGTAGACCCCGCCCCCACCTCCGACCGAGCCCTGGCTCTCCAGGCAGCGGGAGGGGTCGCTGCTCCGTTGAGGCCGCACCTCTGGCCAGGGCCGCCGACGCTTCTGCAGCCATGTCGGGCCGCTCGGTGCCACATGCCCACCCGGCCACCACGGAGTACGAATTTGCCAACCCCAGCCGCCTGGGCGAGCAGCGCTTCGGAGAAGGTATGGCACAGACGCCACCCCCTTGCCTCCCACCCCCACCTCCTGAAATTCCGGGCTGACCTCCCAACGGTACTGGCCTCCACCCCACTCTGGGCTTAACTGAACTCTTGGGGCGAGCCATCTCCCACCCCAGACCCCCCCCCTCCGCCCGCGCCAGGCAGGGCTCTGTCCCCTTCCTACTGACCTCGGTGCAGATGCCTTGCCGGCAAGGCTCAGATACCTGCCCCTGTCCCCCTTGGTGTGCCTTCTTGTTCCCCTTCTGTCCACTGGCCCCTGTTTGGTTTGCCCTCCTCCCACCATCTCATTCTCTATCTCAGTCCCCTCTTTCCAGCTGCCACCTTGTAGCTGCTGTGTGTCCCTGCCTCTTTTACCTACTTCTGCCTCCCCTGCTGCTCTCCCATGGCCTTGTCTTCTGATCTCATTTCACCCCGTTCCCACCTCATTCTCCCTCATCCTGCCTCTTGTCTTCTCTCTCTACCCCTCAGGCCTTCTGCCAGAAGAGATCCTGACCCCCACCCTCTACCATGGCTACTATGTCCGGCCCCGGGCCACCGGAGCTGGGGAGGGCAGCAGGGCAGGGGCCTCTGAGCTTAGGCTCACTGAGGGCAAGTTTCAGGCGTTTTTGGATGTGAGCCACTTTACCCCAGATGAGGTGACTGTGAGGACTGTGGACAACCTGCTGGAGGTGTCTGCCCGGCACCCCCAGCGCCTGGACCGCCACGGCTTCGTGTCCCGAGAGTTCTGCCGCACCTATGTCTTGCCTGCTGACGTGGACCCTTGGCGGGTCCGCGCTGCTCTCTCCCATGATGGCATCCTTAATCTGGAGGCACCGCGGGGTGGTCGACACTTGGACACAGAGGTGAATGAGGTCTACATCTCTCTGCTCCCTGCGCCTCCTGATCCCGAGGAAGAGGAGGAGGCAACTGGAGTTGAGCCCTGAGTGCCATGGAGCCGGCTTGCGGTGAACCCCTTTCTGCCTCCGCTGTGATATGAGCAGCTGCCCACCACCCCAGAGGTAGCAGCGTCCTTGGGGGAAGGGAAAAGTGCATGGCCCACAATGTATGGTTTGGTCCCTTGAGACATGTCATAGCCTTTGGTTTAGTTCTGGGTGGTGAATAAACCCAAATCTCAGGGCCTTGTTTGTGCTGCTCCCTATTCTGTGGCCTGGACATCGGGATGGGCAGGGAGGGAGGGGCTCATAGCCAGCGAGACAAAAAGCTGCTCAGTTAGATGTGCCCAACGTCACAGCACCCTGAGCTCACACTTGGATGCTGAGATCATACCCGGAAGCTGACACTGGCTCCAGATCAAATTCCTAGCTATAATTTTCTCACAATGCAACAAAAGAGAGAGTGATCCTGGGAGGGAAAAGGGATATGCCGTCCAAACAGCCCAGAGGGCACTGTCTGAGCTGGTGATTAGAGACACAAAAACAAGGGTCTCCAGCCTGTCTGGCCAGTTTTGGGTAGGGGTTGGGAAAACAGTTTAGGCTGGAGAGAGTTGCCTAAAGCCCTGTTTTCCCAGAGTAAGGTCTGTCCACTGAAAATGGTCTCTAATTCTGAGCGATGGAGTATGCATACACAGGGCACAGACACAAAGCCTCTGCCATTGTCACCAAACCACAGAGTGGCTCCAACCTGTGCATACGGGAGGCCTATGACAGAAAGCATTTGTTTGTTTGTTTATTTATTTATTTATTTGACAGAGAGAGATCACAAGTAGGCAGAGAGGCAGGCAGAGAGAGGAGGAAGCAGGCTCCCCGCTGAGCAGAGAGCCCGATGCGGGACTCGATCCCAGGACCCCAGATCATGACCTGAGCCGAAGGCAGCGGCTTAACCCACTGAGCCACCCAGGCGCCCCATAAAAGCATTTGTTTCTAATCTTGCAACATCCCAAGGAGAGGAATTCCTGAATCACCCACCCAATTTAAGACTAAATGCAGGGGGACCAGGGCTGTTTGTGTGGTGATGATGGCCAGGGAGCCCTCCTTTGGAAGCAGAGTCTTTTTTTTTTTTTTTTAAATGTCAGAGAGAGATTGTGAGTGAGCACAAGCAAGGTGAGTAGCAGGCTCCCCACCGAGCAAGGAGCCCCATGCATGCGGGACTCGATCCCAGGACCCTGAGATCATGACCCGAGCTGAAGGCAGACGCTTAACTGACTGAACCACCCAGGCATCACAATTGAAAGCAGAGTCTTAATACTAGGGACACGGTGTGTTCAGGAAAGCATGGGTGTCTGGCTCCTCAGTTACTGTGTTGTTCATGCACGTGTCTGATTTGAGGAGTGTCAGAAGACCTCCTTGCCCCCAACTACATGTTTCATAGTTGTGGACATCTGAAATTCTTCCATTAAAGTGGTTGATTCTGAACTTTAGGTTACAGACCCAGTTGAAAAACCTAGCAAAAGCAATAGATCCTCTTAGCAAAAAAATACACATGCTATCAAATTTGCCTTAAAGTTTGAATAGGTTCACACAGCTCTTGAGATCCACTCATATACCCCTCCTTTCGGATTTGTGGATTCCCAAGATAAGAGCCCTCACTCAGTGAATTCACTTCTTGGTTAAAGCGTTACCATTTATTAAAAATGAAAGCATGCCTCAGAGAAATAACAATGGATATATGCGTTTGTTCATCCATTCACTCAACAAATGTTTCTCAACCCCCAAGTAATACACTATGGTGGATGTACATCATAAACATAGATTTTATTTATTTATTTATTTATTTTTAAAGACTTTATTTATTTATTTGGCAGACAGAGATCACAAGTAGGCAGAGAGGCAGGCAGAGAGAGAGGGGGAAGCAGGCTCCCCGCTGAGCAGAGTCTGATGTGGGGTTCGATCCCTGGACCCTGGGATGATGACCTGAGCCGAAGGCAGAGGCTTTAACCCACTGAGCCACCCAGGCGACCCTAAACATAGATTTTAAAAAACCATGATCTTTTATTATCTACTCTCAAGAACCTTAATTTAACTGAGAAGAAAAAGAAACTAGAAAGGCTCCTATTCGGACTTCAACCAGAACAACTTCCATTGATTTATTTTGGAATTGTTATTTTTATGCGAGCTTTCTTTCTTTTTTTTTATTTTTTTAAAAATTTTTTAAATATTTTATTTATTTATTTGTCAGAGAGAATGAGCACAGGCAGACAGAGAGGCAGGCAGTGGCAGAGAGAGAAGCAGGCTCCCTGTCGAGCAAGGAGCCCCATGCGGGACTCGATCCCATGCGGGACTCGATCCCATGCGGGACTCGATCCCAGGACGCCAGGATCATGGTCTGAGCCGAAGGCAGCCGCTTAACCAACTGAGCCACCCAGGCGTCCCACAAACTTTATTTCAAAGAGAGGGCTCCTTAGCTAGAAAAAAAATTGAAACTTCTCATTTAGTTCAAATCCCCACACCACTCACATTCTTTTACAACTATTAGTCAACTTCCTCTTGGGACGTTTTGAGGGACAGAGAACCTAGAACTTCCCAAGTTCTTGTTGGCAGTTCTTCATCAGAACTTTTGGGATGTATTTCTCACCAATTTTTCCTTCTGTTAATTCCAAATCTTCACTTTAGTAACTTTTGCTCACTGGTCTGGTTATGTCCAGAAAATCAATGCAATCCTTCTTTCACTTGGGAGTCCCTTGAAGATTTTTAAAAATAATACCTCATTCCCTTAAGGCTTCTCTTTCCCAAGTAAACATACCTAATTCTTTTAACCACATTCCATAGGACGTTTTTTTAGTTTGTTTATTTATTTATTTATTTAAGTAATCTCTACATCCAATGCGGGGCTCAACTCATGACCCCGAGATCAAGAGTTGCATGCTCTATTGACTGAGCCAGCCAGGTGCCCCTAGGACTTTCCAAACCACCTAACGCCTAGACAACTTTCTCTTGAACACACTGCCTTTTGACAATGTAACTTGAAATTCACCATGTAGACGTAAAATTATTATTCCAATCACAGGCTGACTGGAACAGACTTCAGTGGAATCGTCAATACCCTTGTTTATCACTCTAGAATTCCATTAATGCTAATTAAGATGTATCAGGGTTTCTGGGTACCACAATACATTGTTGATCCCTTTGGAGTTTCTTTTTTTTTTTTTAAGATTTATTTATTTATTTATTTGACAGAGAGAGAGAGAGAGAGAGAGAGATGACAAGTAGGCAGAGAGGCAGGCAGAGAGAGAAGGAGTAGCAGGATCCCCGCTGAGCAGAGAGCCTGATGTGGGGCTCGATCCCAGGACCCTGAGATCATGACCTGAGCCAAAGGCAGAGGCTTAACCCCCTGAGACACCCAGGCACCTTGGAGTTTCTGTTTATAAAATCTCTTTGGTGTTTTCCTTTATATTAGACAAAGTAGCTGTAATGGAACCAGATTGTGGAGGGCTTTGAGTGCCAGGCTATGATGTTTGGGTTATCAGGATGAAAAGAATAGTTAATGGTAGAATACAGAAGGAATTGCTGGGGAGAAGCATAACCATGAAGTAAGAGGCTAGTGAGATGATCCAGCACAAAATAGTAAAGTAAGATGCTTTGCCATCCAGCAAGTACCTGAGAACAAGAAGCAGTAACAGTAGCTAGGACTTAGTGAAAGCTTCCCACGTGAGCCCGGCAGGTTTCACAGATTCTCCCAGAGCCCATAGTTTCTACAGAGGAATTTGCTCATCTGCAGCGTACTCGCTGGAGAGAGTGGAATGAGTCTGACTTTGGGTGGCTGGAAGGAGAGGCTGGGTTGGGGGAGTGGAGCTTCCATAGTTCTGTACTGGGCATGAGGAAGTAAGTGGTCAGGAAGTGTTGAGGCCATTTCAATTGTAGAATCATATGATTTTTGACCAGAAAGTGGATTAGGCAATGAGTTGAGTCCTCTCTTTCACCCTCGTAGAAAAAAAGTGATTTGCCCACATTAATTCCAAAAGCAAGGGAGAATATAAAAGGAATCCATTTCCCTAAATTTAAGTTTCCAAGAGACTCCAGTATTCAAACCCGGATTCTGGACAGGGATAATAAGAAACTGATACTGGTTATGTTGAAAGTGAAACTCCATTAAACCTGAGTAGTGCTGGGGAAACATAAGGTAAGACTCTTCATTCCATTATAGAGGATGTATTTCAGTGACTGTGAGGTAGTAGAGAAACACTTCCTAAGGAAACCCAGAGCTCTTTTCTATCTCACGTTTCTTTTCACTGAAGCCAGAAGCTCAAAGTTCATGGCTTCATCAAAGCAGCTCCAAAACCCGAAGGTGAGATAGTTCTCACCTGGAGCCCATGTGTGTTCCTCTACCCCTTGGCTGGGAACAGTCACCTGGGAATCACTCCAGCAGGTGGCTTCCAAAGTCCAACCTGCTAGGTTGAAATCTGACACTGACAGAGACTCCCTGGGAGCTGCTATTGAAAGTTAAACCAGGAACCAGGAAATGCACCAGCCTCTACTTTAAAAAACAGCTGGGCTCCCTCAGAGACTGAGCACCATGGGAAACCAGCTCTGCTGCGCGGGAAGCTGGTGAGTAGGGGCAGAGGGTGGAGGGGATCTTCTCTGTCGGTGGACATGGAGGCCCAGAGAGTAAGAGAAAGCCTGCTGATAGTTCTCTACCACCCTCCCACTGCCACCTCCCTCTGCCTGGCACATCTCTGGTGCCCCCCAGAGCATTACCTCTTTCTGTCTTCACTCCTTTCAGAAAGTCTCAGAAAACACAGCCAAGCCTGCTGACTTTGGAGAGGCCAGAGCAGAGCCGGAATGGTGAATTGACATGGTTTCTCTTGTCTTCCTCTCCTTTCCTTTCGCTCCCTTCCTTTCTTCCCTGGAGGATAATCATCATTCTAGCACTTGAGACCTTACTACCCTCCAGGCACTTTTCAAACAATCTCTTCCCAGCAACGCTATGAGGGAGGTAGCCTTACTCGTCCTGTTTCAAACAGCTGAGAAGCTGAGGCTCAGGGAAGTTAACTTGTCCCAGGTCACATGGCCAGTGAGCAAACAAACGAACATTCCAACCCCGGCCTGTCGGACTTCAGAGCCTGTGCTTTTAACCACTACATAATATTGCCTCCCAAATCAAGCAAACCAACTTCGGAGCAATGTCATTTAAAAGGGCAGGAGTGGGGTGACGGAGAATACCCAAAGACTATTTGAATACAGCTTCCACATTTACTTACTGTGTGCCCTCAGGCAAGTCCTGTAACTTCTCTTTTTCCTCATGTATACAATACAGATAACATGACCTATGTTGTTCAGATCATAGATTTGAAGAGCAGAGGATATGTGAAACCTCCCAATAATTTATTTGTTGTGTTTTACCTGTTCTTTCCCAGAAGTGTAAATCACTCTAAACCCGCCACCCGGTTTTATCTTGTTCACTCTTTTCTTATCTATACCTTCCATACCTGGGTCAGTCTTGAGGATGTCTTGCTCATGAAAAAAATCATCATTATATTTAGAGAAATAGATAAGGTACACTGAAAAGCCCATGTGATTTGGAATCAGTACATTGGATTCCAGTCCTGTTCTTACTACTCATTCATTTTTTTTTTACTCATTCATTTATTAAACAAATATTTTATTGAATGCCTATATGTGCCAGGTATGACGACAGGTGCAGAGGACAGAGTGATAATGGGAAAATTGGCTCCTGCCTTCTTGAGTAAGAAACCAAAACTCTAGGGCCTCAGTTGGCCCATCTGTGAAATGGAAACAAATAATGAGATTCTCAGAATGTTATCAGGACTGGGGTGGGGGGTACTTTTTAAACTCTGAGATGTCCCATAGACATAGGACATTTAGGTATACCTAAGAATTATTTTTCAAAGATTTATTTGAGAGAGAGAGAGAGGGATAGTGTGATGAGGGGAAGGGTAGAGGGAAAGCAGACTGCACTGAATGGGGAGCCTGACTGGGGGCTTGACTTCATGACCCTGAGATCATCACCTGAGCCGAAATCAAGAGTTGAATACTCATCCAACTGAGCTACCCAGGCTCAGAATTTCTGCAGAATTTCTGCAGAAAGGGTATCAAGGGTTCTTTCACTTCCTTTGTCCCAAGTTTTCATAGTCTTCATTTTTGGTAAGTTCTTTCTCTTGTGGTGTTGTAATCATAGCAGTCAGCTTTTACTGATGCTCATTATATTCACTATATTCATTATATTATATTTACTGATGCTCATTCAGGCACCTGAATGAGTATTTTACATTTTTTTTTTTTACATAATACCTCCAGTAGTTCATGGGGTTTAGGTTCTACTGTTATCTTCATTTTATTAGTAAGAAAATGAAAGCCTGAGGAAGCTAAAAACTTGCTGGTCATATAGCTAGTCTGTCTGACTGCAGAGCCTGGCTAGAAACACTATCCCCAATATTCCAACCAAAACATCTTCTTAAAATAAATAGTAGGACAAGGGGTGCCTGGGTGACTTAGTCAGTTAAGTGTTCGACTCTTGGTTTTGGCTCAGGTCATGATCTCAGGGTCCTGGAATTGAGCCCCACATCGGGCTCTCTGCTCAGCAGGGAGCTTGCTTCCCCCTCTCTCTTTGCCTGACTTTCTGCTTACTTGTGATCTCTCTCTGTCAAATAAATAAAATCTTTAAAAAAATAAAAAAAATAGGGATGCCTGGGTGGCTCAGTTGGTTAAGCGGCTGCCTTCGGCTCAGGTCATGATCCCGGTGTCCTGGGATCGAGTCCCACATCGGGCTCCTTGCCTGACAGGGAGCCTGCTTCTCCCTCTGCCTCTGCCTGCCACTCTGTCTGCCTGTGCTCGCTCCTTCTCTCTCTCTCTCTCTCCCTTTCTCTGACAAAAATAAATAAATAAATAAATAAATATTCTAAATATATTTATAGCAACCATAAATGAAAAGACCATTTTAGTCTATTTCCATGTAATCCCCCCCCCTTTTTTGGTGCACCTCATAGTTACATTTATCCATGCCACAAAGGAAACAACACGTCTAGGAGTGTACAGAGTGTACAGCAATGCTCCGTGTTCCCCCCTAACAGAGCTGGCTGAGAGTCACAGCCAGACTGACATTCCATCTGATGCGGACTCCTAGTAAAGCTGATCAGGGATGACCACACACAGGTGCAGGACTCCAAGCTTTCAAAGCTTTATCTTTTATCAGCAATCCCAATTTTATAAATGGTGAAACCCCTCAACCCTGTTCCTGATAAACTGAGGCAGAGTGGGCCTTCACAGGAATTCAAACATTTTCAACGAGGCTTTGAAGCATCTCAGCACAGAATCCCCCGCTCAGGCCACCCTACCCCACACAGCCAATGACTCGGAAAGGTCACCTCGTGTAATCCTTTTGAAATACCTATGTGCATAGCTTTTATCCCAAAACATGCCTTATTATCTTTTTATTAACTTAAATAGTAAGATTTTCCATGCTATTAGATGTTCTTCCAACATGTTTATTAAATGGATGTACAATGGTTCCTTTAGTGGAGATGTTCTTTATTAGTCAGTTCCCAATACTGGACGTAAAGGATGTTTCCTATTCTTTACAATTGTAAATAATCCTGCAACGAGCATCCATATTTGTGCCTGCTTATTTCTTAGGATGGGGAATTGCTACATCAGAGGGTACAATCTTTATGTTTAAGCTTCCTTATACTTCTTGTCAATTGCATTCCAGAAAAATTGAGCCATTTTATTCACACTACCAATATAGGAAAGCGACCATCTCGTTTTCTGAATTCTGAGCTAAAAATAAAATCCTATCAACTATGAGTCTAACAGAATCTTCCATTTAGGTTGTGTCCAGGCATTGTATAGTATCCGACTTGGGAACAGGCTCCATTCACTAAAATTGGGTTGCCCAAACCTGTTGCATTAGAATTTATGTTCTCTTCATCCATTTAAGTAGAAGTAAGTAGGAGAACAATGGCGACAAGGGACAGGAAATTAGAAGCTCAGATAAGGCTAATGACTTGAGTGAGTATAGAAAAAAAGAAAGAGGGAGGGAGGGAGAGAGAAAGAAAAGGAAGAGCTGAAGTAGCAGGAGTAGAAAGACCTAGAAGTGGTTTCACAGCTTTTCTTCTGAACCACCTGTAAACTTCAGATGGTGGTTCTATCTGCTCTCAACTCAGCAAGCTGCATTAAAACCAAAAATAAAACCAAAACACAAACCTTTGTCCAATACACGTGGGAAAATCATGATTTTTCCACAGTAGTAAAATAGACATGATCTAGAAGTTTCCTTCTCTCTCTCTCTCTCTCTCTCTCTCTTTCTTTTCAGTTAGCAAAAGGAGGAAATTTCCTTATGGAGACAGAAGTCACACAGACAGGGTTGGCTCTGGTGAGAGTTTGGAAATGTACTAGCAAGAAAAAGCATCCGGAGTAAGCCCCAAACTATTCAGCCTATTTCCTCAGACAAGTGTTTTTCTCTGGCCATCACACAGTTGACAATCACGTAGACACACTGGCTCCACCGGGGACCCCAGAGGTTCCGAAACAAGTCTGTCCTACAGCTCAGAAATGAGGTCTGTCCTGCAGCGAGGACAAGGTAGCTGAGTCACTCACCAAATTCAGAGCTCCCTGTGCTGTGTGTGTTAAAGGTTAAATATCTCTCACTTTCTCTGTTAATTGAAAACAAGGACAGGGAAGCAGGGAGGGAGATCACCTGCTAGAAAAGGGCTTTGAGGGGTCCTAACTTGTTAGCCCTGGTTGTGGCAGCCTCTGTGACTCCCAGAGTGAGAACCCCATGTTGGCAGACCCTGAAAAAAAAAAAAAAAAAGCACAGAAGAGGCAGCAAGAGGGTCTCTGAATCCAGGAATATCCCATTATTTGGCAGGTTTCCCTTGGCCCTGCTGGGATTAGTCTGTTAGACAATCCCAGAATAGCCCTCAACCCAGCTATATCCCTGGCATGTTGTGCCTGGTTGCCTGAGGCTGTATTTTGGGTTTGGTTATGTCAGTTGTACCACTCTACCTTCCAGAACCATCCTTGTGGGAGAGATGTGGTACCCTTGATAAATGCTTTCAGGCTGACTTAGGGTCAATCTTTGAGGGAAGTGAGAGAAGGTCATCCCAGAATGTTAAGGAGACCACAGAACAAATGATGAAGGTGAGAAGATTGAGGCCAGGACTCTTACACGTGGGTGATCTGTGTTTCTTTTCACAGGAGCTGCCCATCAACTTCCCAGAGGAAAAAGAAAACGGGTAACTGGGTGTTGGGGATGCGGACTTGGAGTGGTTGAATTAGAGAAGAGAAGATGCTAGAACCAGTGTCTTTGGAAAGGGCATAAGGAATGAAAAAAAGAGGAGTAGCCTTGGAAGGGATAAAGGGAGATAGTACACCAGAGAAAATCTTCAGGGTTTCAAGACCAGCTCTGAAACGCTGGGTCTCATCCTTTCCATTATCTTAGAGTGGCAGGGTTGGTTGTTCGTTCTTTCATTCACCCAGCAAAAATTAGCTGAGCACTTACAGTGTATGTGAGGCACTCTGCTGGGTCCCAAGGAGGCAGGGAGGTACGAGGACACACTGTCTCAGTCCTTGAAGAGCTCAAAATCAAGTTTAAGAAACTTGTTTACATATAAACAAGTAAAGGCGATGCAGTCTACTAGTGCTATAAGATTCACATTTATACCATTGGAGAATGGGAGAAAACACCAATGTCAAGGAACAAAATAGCAAGTTCTCAAGCTGGAAGAGGAGCAGAGAGGAAAAAGGTGGGTAGTGGAATTACCTCATGTAGAATAAAGAACAGAAAGAGAAAGAA
>ML105248.1:36597-52525 GCA_003697995.1 Taxidea taxus jeffersonii | reverse complement strand
AAAAAAAAAAAGCAAGAGTCAAGGGGTGTCAGGTTAATATGAAATTTTAACAATTTCATATTAACAAACTAAGTTTAAAAAAAAGCAAGAGTCAAGGGGGTATCAGGGTGGCTTAGTCCGTTAAACATCCAACTCTTGGTTTTGGCTCAGGTCATGATCTCAGGGTCATGAGCTCTAGCCCCACATTAGGCTCCACACTCAGTGGGGAGTCTGCTTCTATCCCTTTTCTTCCTTATGCTCACTCTCTCTCTCAAATAAATAATAAATCTTTCAAAAATGTTTTATTATGGTTACAAATGTCTGGTAAATATAATGGGTCTAATTTTCTTGAAAAATTTTCTGTTTTTTGGACTTTTAGTTTCCCCTCCCCCATTGTAAATAACAAATTGATTTCCTCATTTAAGACCTTTTTATCCTTAGGGTTGGTTTCCAGAAGTGAAATCCATAGGTCAAAGAATGTAAACATTTTAAGTAATAAGTTACCTTTTTTTTTTTTAAAGATTTTATTTATTTATTTAGCAGACAGATCACAAATAGGCACAGAGGCAGGCAGAGAGAGAGAGAGGAGGAAGCAGGCTCCCTGTGGAGCAGAGAGCCCAATGCGGGACTTGATCCCAGGACCCTGGGATCATGACCTGAGCTGAAGGCAGAAGCTTTAACCCACTGAACCACCCAGGCGCCCAATAAATTACCTTTTAAAAGAAGAATTCTGGGGAAGCCTGGGTGGCTCAGTTGGTTAAGCAGCTGCCTTCGGCTCAGGTCATGATCCCAGCGTCCTGGGATCGAGTCCCACATCGGGCTCCTGGCTCAGCAGGGAGCCTGCTTCTCCCTCTGCCTCTGCCTGCCACTCTGTCTGCCTGTGCTCGCTCCTGTGCTCCTGTGCTCTCTGACAAATAAATAAATAAAATCTTTAAAAAATAAATAAATAAAAGAAGAATTCTGGTGTCAAATTATATATACATCTTCCAGAAGGCATAGGGTCATCAGCTGAGAGATAGAAGGGTTCTTGGTAGAAATCGGGCTGCCTCTTGCAATGAGACCTTAGGTCCTGCAGAAATATTATTTCATGATAGTGTGATTAGTAATGTGGAGCCCTAACATATGAATGGCAATCCAGAGGTATGAGGGCTTGTTTACATAGTAAAGTGTTTACATAGTAAAGAAGTTTAAGGGACACTTCCAAAATATCCACCAGATGTCGCTAGTCTTAATCTAATTTTTACCTTTAGGATAACTAGCAGATAACTTTCGAGATGTGAATTTCAAAAATTCATGTAGAATGTATTTGCATATCTGCTTAAGTACGGTTTATATTAAGCACTAGCATCTGGTGATTACTTTGGCAACATCCCACTCTAGGCTCTTACCATTCTGTCTCTTTTTCCCTTTTTCTTCCCACTCAGTCTGTCACATTCACCCTGTACACTCTGTCCCCACATACTAATACTAGATTCTCAGTTTTACTAGTCTTCCTTTTACTATTCTTTCAGTCTTGTTTCTTGCCTCTTTGTATACTTGTATATTTATGTCTAACTGTGAGTTCCTTAAGTTTTTTTGCTAAAAGAATGGGAACTGGCAAATAATGACATATAATAGGAACTCAAGATATTTAGTGAACATTTAATGAAAAAAGACATTGATGAAGGAGATGAAAATATAGAAGAAACCAGAAATTACTTATATTTGTCTTGGAAATACACTGAAAGAGACTAAGATTCATACTTCTAAATTAACTATACTTATATGTTAAGTGATATACTATAGAACATGTTGTGACCTTTGAATCATAAAAAGAGGAATACTCGTTCGTTCAGCCAGGATTTACTGAGCATCTACTATGTGCCAGGAAACTTTTTTTTTTTTTTTCTGGAGATAAACCAGATAAACCAGTGACAAAACATACAAAATTCTCTGCTCTCATGGACCTTACATTCTGGGCAGGGAGACACTGACAGTAAGCAAACAAACAAGTAAATACAGACAATACAAGGCAGTGATGAATGCTGGGAAGAAAAATAAAAATAAATTAGGCAAGGAGGTTTGGGAGTGCCTAGGTGAAGGGGTGCTGTCATTTTATTTATTTACTTTTATTTATTTATTGTTTTTCTTAAATATTTTATTTATTTATTTGACAGAGGGGGGGGTCACAAGTAGGCAGAGAGGCAGGCAGAGGGAGAGGGGGAAGCAGGCTCCCTGATGAGCAGAGAGCCTGATGCGGGGCAATCCCAAGACCCCAAGATCATGATCTGAGCTGAAATCAGAGGCTCAACCCACAGAGCCACCCAGGCGCCCCTATTTATTGTTTTTTAAGTAGGCTCCCAGCATGGAGCCCCAGTGCAGGGCTTGAACATAGACCCCAGGATCAAGACCTGAGCTGAAATCAAAAGTCAGTTGCTTAACTGACTGAGCCACCCAGGTGCCCTGGGTATTGTCATTTTAAATAGGGTGGTCAGGGAAGGCTGAACTGGTAAAAGTGATATTTGAGCAGAAACCTGAAAAAAGGACAGGAATGAACCATGGGTTATCTAGGATTTGAGTATTCGAGACAGATTAAGACCAGAGCTGCCTTGATTTTAAGAAAACCAAAAGTGGTCAGAGGAGTTTTAGGAGGAAGCAGAACTTGAACTAGATGTAGTAAAGATTTGAGTGGCAGAAGTGTGGGACCTTCTAGGCAGAAGGACAGTCATGAAGGCATGGGGGGTTAAAATGAGCCCTGGGAACATGTGAGACAGAGAGGGGCCTGCTAGCCTGAGCGTAGACAATTTGGGGGAGGGCCTTAAGAGTGGGGCAGGAGGAAGTATTTGAAACACTTGACCATTTGAGCAGGAAGATGAATGCATTGTCTAAGTAAGATTAAGGGATGTAGGCTGGCAGAAAAGCCAAGAAACAAGCCAGGACAACGTGGGGGCCTTTGCTGGTAAATGCAAGCTCTTTTGTGGGCATTTATGCTGATGTCTCTGAAGTTAAATGCAGTAAAAATTGTAAACCGATGTTACTGCCAAGAAACTCGCCAGTGTGTGAAAACAGTAAAAGATTAAGAAATTATTTGAGTCATTTAAAATATTTCCATTGATAATTTTAATTATCTGTTTATTCAGACTGCCTTTCTGCTTCTTTGTAGTCATTAATGATTGCCCACAATAGATGTATTACATTGACACAGGTGTGGATTTCACACATTTCCATACAGGGAGAAGTTACAGTCAATATTTTCACCGAATGACAGTTCTGTTTAAAGCTCGTAGTCTTGGGACGCCTGGGTGGCTCAGTTGGTTAAGCGGCTGCCTTCGGCTCAGGTCATGATCCCAGTGTCCTGGGATCAAGTCCCACATCGGGCTCCTTGCTTGACAGGGAGCCTGCTTCTCCCTCTGCCTCTGCCTGCCACTCTGTCTGCCTATGCTCACTCCCTCTCTCTCTCTCTCTCTGACAAAAATAAATAAATTAAATCTTATATAAAAAAAAAAAAAAGCTCGTAGTCTTGGGGCGCCTGGCTGGCTCAGTGGGTTGAAGCCTCTGCCTTTGGCTCAGGTCATGACCCCAGCATCCTGGGATTGAGCCCCACATGGGGCTCTCTGCTCAGCGGGGAGCCTGCTTCCCTTCCTTTCTCTCTCTGCCTGCCTCTCTGCCTGCTTGTGATCTCTGTGTGTCAAATAAATAAATCTTTTTTTTTTTAAGATTTTATTTATTTATCTGACAGAGAGAAATCACAAGTAGGCAGAGAGGCAGGCAGAGAGAGAGAGAGAGGGAGGCAGGCTCCCTGCCAAGCGGAGTTCCCGATTCGGGACTCAATCCCAGGACCCTGAGATCATGACCTGAGCTAAAGGCAGCGGCTTAACTCACTGAGCCACCCAGGCGTCCCAATAAATAAAATCTTAAAAAAAAAAAAAAAGCTCTTAGTCTTACTTAGGCCATCATATTATTATCTGGATTAATAGAAATGATGAATGAGTTTGCTAGTTTCCTCCATTCATTCATTCATGTATTCAACTAAGAACATTTACTGAGTACCTTCTATGTCTCAAGCATTATATAAAAGTACTGTGTAGGGACGCCTGGGTGGCTCAGTGGGTTAAGCCGCTGCCTTCGGCTCGGGTCATGATCCCAGCGTCCTGGGATCGAGTCCCACATCGGGCTCCCTGCTCGTCAGGGAGCCTGCTTCTCCCCTCCCCTCTCTGCCTGCCTCTCTGCCTACTTGTGTGATCTCTGTCTATCAAATAAATAAATAAAATCTTTAAAAAAAAAAAAAAAGTACTGTGTAATGATTAAGAACTTGGACTTTGGGGCCCCTGGATGGCTTAGTTGTGGGATCGAGCCCTGCATGGGCTCCCTGCTCAGCAGGAAGCCTGCTTCTCCCTTTCCCACTCCCCCTACTTGTGTTTCCTCTCTCTCTTGTTTCTCTGTCAAATAAATAAATAAAATCTTAAAAAACAAAACAAAAAAACCCCTGCACTTCAGCCTCACCACTTAGCAGCGGTAGGACCTGGAGCTAATTACTTATTTGCCAGATCTCTCTTTCTTCACCTGTAAAATGGGAATAATAAAAAACCCCTACTGTTTATGGTAATTGTGACCATCAAATGAGCTACTGTATGTAAGTGCTTGGCACATAGTAGAAGTTCAATTTTGCTATTATTATGGTTATCTATAGATACTTGGTAGCTTTTAGTTGGTGAGGGAAGTATCCGTGCCATTATTGTTAAAATAATACAGGACGGAGGACATCTGGTCTGATTTCAGAAATCAGGTAGCATGGCAGAGATACACAGTGAGAGGTGAGTTTGGACCCTTTGCCTCTCCTCACAGGCAGAGTGAATGACAAGCCAGCAGTGGTGGGAGTGGCTCCAGCTACCTGGACTGGTTCGTAGTTTCCCCATGTCCTAGCCCTACAGGGTGCAGATCATTGTCCTAGTTATTCCTGATTCTTTTAAGCTAACCTACTTACCCT
Source organism: Taxidea taxus jeffersonii (assembly GCA_003697995.1). Taxonomy (NCBI): domain Eukaryota; kingdom Metazoa; phylum Chordata; class Mammalia; order Carnivora; family Mustelidae; genus Taxidea; species Taxidea taxus. The sequence continues at coordinate 47,580 of ML105248.1, read as the reverse complement.
CCCAGCTCTTAGGCTGATACAACAGCAGAGCGCGTTGGGGCAGATGGAGGGAACAGTAAATGTTAGTGCTGCTTGGAACTAATGCTCAGTTCTTCACCTGAGCTACTTGGTAAGGGAGACCATGATAAATATGGTGAGCGCATCTTCTGAGCAAAAAAAAACCCTAGAGATTATATGCTCCAACAGGAATTTTGTGCTTTTTCCAAGTGGGAGAGGCACACTATATGTGAAAATATTATAATTTTTGGAACATTTCAATAGTTGTGTGAGAAAAATGGCACAGAATATTATGAAATGGTACTATCTCAATTTAAGTGAATTAAAATTAAATGCTACTTAAATTTTAGTCCCCCCTTTGCATCAGCCACATTTTAAGTGCTTACTAATCACGTGTGACTAGTGGCCAGTGGATTAGATGGCACAGATAGAATACTTTCTCCATCACAGAAAATCCTATGGCATACCATTACTGTAGGATATGTGGTTGATATAATTACACACTTCTGGGGAATAATGCAATTGTGGGCCATATGCCCTATAACAAATCTTGTATCTGTTCGCCACAGTTCCCTCTAATTCCTTGAGCGTGCTGTGAGATGCGGGGCAAGCAGCATAGGGCTGAACATCAGAGGCTTGGTTCAGATCTTAGCTCTCATATTGATTTGCTGAATGACTGTAAATAGCAATCCTAGTCTTCATTCCTCCATGTGTGTCAAATATCTTTTTTTTTTTTTTTTAGCTTTAAATCCAGTGATTTAATGAATCTTTTCCTAGGAATATTGAACTCACAGGTTTTATGTTGATAAAGGATTTGTTCCTTGAGAAACAGTGACCTTTTGGCATATAACTATCAGCAGGACCTACCTCTGATGTTTTAATATTTTCTTCTCTGTCCAAAGCATGTTGGGCCAGCAACCAACCAGAATCCTCTATCCAGGGACCCACCAACTGAGTGTTTTGGTTTTGCATCACTATGCATGTAGATGTGTTACTACAATTTTATTTTGTTAGAAGTTTCATGCTTCTGTTTTAAAAGGGCCTTGTTGCATGAACATAGGTTGGTGACTCATCAGATCGTATTACACCATGAGCTGTGGTCATGGCAAGGAGAATTCTTGGCAGCTAAATTCCCCAGTTATTTATGAAGGACCACACTCTTCTTCTTCTTCTTCTTTTTTTTTTTTAAATGAGAGAGGGAGAAGCGGGCTTCTGACTGCACAGGGAGCCTGAGGCAGGGCTCAATTCCAGGACCCTGGGATCATGACCTGAGCCAAAGGTAGACAGCTCAACGACTGAGCCACCCAGACACCCCAGGACAGTTCTCTTCTGACTCATGGGCTGATCAGGTTCAGTTTGATTTGGTGCCATGGCTTTTCCTCTGCCTTTGCCAGAATGGAGTACACAGCATTCAATCAGCAGCAGCCACTTAATATCTCTGTAGGCCTTCTGCTTCCTGCTTGCTGTGGTTGGGGGTAGGGGGTAGAGTGGGAGGTGTGTCCTTCTCAGAAGTATCCTTGTGTTTAGCAGCTTTAGACCTTCAGGCAAGATGTTGCTAGTTCTGGATGCTCCCTAGGGATTTTCTTTTTGTCTAGTGATCTGAGGAGGTCATGAGGTCGAAAAGAACCATTTCTGACTTTTCCTGCTAAGTTACCAGTAGGTATATGTGGAAGGAATTTAGTCCTTCTGCAAAACTGCTAAGTGTAGAGTCCTAGATCATCAAACTGCCTTTGTCACTGACCAGCTGTGTCCTTGGGCAAGGCCCTGACCTTCTTTGAGCCTTACCATTCTGTAAATCCTTCCCCTCCATTTGGAATCACGAGGTGTAATATAATATGGTTGTTCTTTCAGCTTCCAGTTTTCCTATAGAAACAAGAATGTGCACCGAGAGTACAAATGACTAGTATTCCTAAAAATAAATAATCAGGGATCTGACTTGAATAACTAAAAACAGAGGGGAATAGTTCTCTGTTTCATCTGGGGAAGCTTTTTCCTAACTCAAAAGTTCCAGGATATTTTTGTAGCATTTATTTTATTTTTCAAGTTTTATTTAAATTTTAGTTAACATATAGTGTGATATTGGTTTCAGGAGAATTTAGTGATTCTTTACTTACATATAACACCAGTGCTCATCAAAACAAATGCCCCCCTTAATACCCATCAGCCATTTAGCCCATCCCCCACCCAACTGTAGTGTTTATTTGAATTAAAACCAATTTAATTCATTTAAAGCTCACTAAAAATATGGGCTTTACATTGTAGCAGTTATTTTTTGTTCATTTGATTGTTTTAAAGATTTATTTCTTTTATTTTTATATTTTTTAAAGGTTTTTTTTGTTTGTTTGTTTTTGGACCAAGAGAAACACAGCAAGAGAGGGAACACAAGCAGGGCGAGTGGGAGAGGGAAAAGCAGACTTCCCGCTGAGCAGAGAGCCTATTGTGGGGGCTCTATCCCAGGACCATGACCTAACCCTAACCCTAACCCTAACCTGAGCTTAAATCAAGAGTCACCTCAACCAACTAAACCACCCAGGCACCCCTTCGCAGTTATTTTTAAGAGAAATACAGATTTTTTGGGTAAAACCTTGGTGATCCTTGGTTTACCCTTGATGTTTATGTTGTGATCTAGTGGTATTTTTTTCCTATTATTTCTGTTAAATGTGCTCTAATGCCATTAATAACTAAAGTTCTCTCAATCCCCTCCCCCCCGCTGGTTCTCTGTCTCTCTCTCTTTTTTTCCTGTCCTTTCTGCTTCCCTTTCTTTCCTCTTATGGGAAAAGGTTGCTGTTTTCAGCTAGTCTGGGGGGAAAAAAAATCCGGATTCAGTCCCCTTCCCCCCCATTTTGTGGTGGAGCCTTTGGCCTTAAATCCGCAGAACGTGTGTGTGCGTGCCCTCACGCCAGCATGCCTGCCTGCAGGCCTGGTTTGTGAACTCGTGTGTGATTGCAAGCACAGGCACACGCCGGCACGCCGGCCGGTGTGTCAAAGAGTGTATGTGTGTGCGCTCACGTGTGTGGATGTTCGCAGCGCGCGTGCACAGACCCGCCGGGGGCCTGGTGTGTATGTGTCTGCAGTGTAGGTCCACACGCCCGCCCCCAGCCTCCTGGTGTATATGTGTTGCACGGTGGGGGTGGGGGGGAGAGAGAGAGAGAGAGAGAGTGTGTGTGTGTGTGTGTGTGCGCGCGCGCGCGCCTGCAGTGCTCCCCCTTACGCAAGCCTGGCCGGGGGCTGCCAGCCAGCGCCCCTCCACTCTTTGCGCGCCCAGCTGTTTCTATAGGAACCACAACAGCGCTGGGGCCCCTCAGGCGGAGGCCGGGTGCGAGCATGCCCAGTGGAAGGCGCTAGTTTGGCTCGGGTCTAGGTTTCCAGTAAGTGGCCTGCGGGACTCCGGAGAGATCCCAATGAGCTGAGTGGAGAGTCTTTGTGTGCGGAGGGAGGAGGAGGCGGCGGCCGCTGCCTGGCCTGGAGACCCCGCCCGGGGAGCCCCCCGCAGAAACAATGCTAGCCTGCCTGACTCGGGGGAACTTACTGGACGTCCTGCAGGAGGGCTTCAATGAGGTAACTGTCTGCTCCTCCCACTCCCAGCTCTCCTCCCCCAGCGCCTCCCGCCTAATCTCTGGAAGGGGTTCTCTGCCCCCATCCTCACGGGGACCCCAGATCACTTCACCCGCAGAGCCCTACGGGGCCAGGGTGGTGGGTACAGTGCAGACGAGATGGCTAACCAGGAGAAAGCTGAAGGGCCGCCCGCCTCCGGCAAAGCTGAGTGATGCCCTTCCTGGTGGCTTACCTGAGCCCAGCAGATAGGACCACAGACTCAGAGGTCATCTCCTTCCAGAAGAAGTGGTCTCCACCCTTCCCCGGGATTGTCCCGGAGGAAATCCCCAGGGAAGCCCCTGCGTGTATGGCAGGAGGGCCCATTCTATTTCAGGAGCCAACTGGGTGGGCCAAGTTACGGGTGGGGTGAAACTGCATTGGTGGAAAGTTTGAGACAGGGCTGGGTGAGTAGGTGGTCCACATGTAGTGCTCTCTTCGTGTTTATACCTCTTTCCATTTTGCGGGCAGTAGATTTCTTCACAACCAAGGGCATGGTTGGTAGACGAGACCTAAGAGGAGAGAGATTGCTTGAGTTCCCGGGCCCTTCCTGGGAGTCAGCATTCGCTCCTTTCTGTGTGAGAGTGGGGAACTGGACCCTAAATCTGACAGGCGATATGGGCTAGGAATCCCTGGGGGTCTTTTTCTTTTCACTCTTTTCTTTCAGAATTCCGTTGTGTCTTCCATTCCCTTCTCCTATGATCCAGGAAATTCTGGTTTAGGACTCTAACACCCCCCCCCCCCCCCCCCCCCCCCGTGATTTGTTCCATGTGTCTTCCACTGCTTCCAAGCCCCACCCCTCTGGGTGGCCTGATTCCAGCATCCAGGAAGACCTTTACAAGGAGACCTAGGCTGTTGGTTGTGTCTTTCATCTTTTCTTCTTTTCTCTTTTTCTTTCCACCTCTCCCTCTGTTCCCTTCTTAAGTATAAGACTTTTTGAAGATCAGTTTTTAGTTAAACAACACGAGAATACATTCTCTTAATATGAACATTACAGGCAAGACTGCATGCCTTTGGCCACCCCTCCAGTCCTGGCCTTGTGTCCCAGAGGTAACCCTTCTCATGAAAGTGTGTGTAAGATTTTCTTTCCCGCTGCCTTGTATGCTTTTTCCTCAATTCCTGTTTCTAATTAAGAAGCTCGGCAGCCGACCTCTCAGAACCTTCCCAGCCCTGGCCCCTGTGCCCCAGCCTGGTTCCTGACACAGGAAAACTGCAGAAATGCTGTTCCCACCTAATCAACAAGAGTCGGAATTTTCCTTTGGCTGAGGGGTGTCACAACCTTCACTGGAGGGCGGGGCTTGTATCCTGGCTGCACTGCAGGGCTCCTCATTTTGCATCAGCCCTCCCTGAACACATGTAAGGGGATTGTTGCAGAAGAGCTATAAATGAGAGATGAAACACCGTGAAGGCAAAGCCACCTCTTTGAGTGCTACCAGTATTCCTGCTTCCTCTTCTCTCACTCGTGGCCTCTGGGCCTCCCCTGGTCTCAAGCTTCATACTGTCTGACTTATCCACCAATTGTGGCAGAAGCTTCTTAGGTCCTTCCGTGGCCTCCCTGCTTTTTAATTCCGCTCCTGTGTGTCAGGTCCCACTGTCTTATTAAGCGGAGGAAATCAGCACAGCCAACCCTAGCCTTTGTCTTCTGATCCTTTGCACTTCCAGACCTTTCATCCAAAGAACCAAAAGGCTTGGCTGTCTTTTTCATGCTTTAGTGCTTCCATAAATATCCCCTGATCTCCCATTCTGGTAATACATAAGGTGAAAAGATAGTGGGAGAATTTTCTGTTTGTAGTGGTAACAAAGTCTCTTCAAAACAACGCACACAACTTTATAATGAACTCATCTAGAATAATGCAGTAATGCCCCTTGTCCCTCTCTGATGTTTGATTTTCCCGCCCATCCTGTATGCTTCCCTCCACCCCCTTCTAGGCTTATGTACAATCTATCCCTTCTGTGTGTAGATTGGAACTCTGATAACCAGTAGGTTCTTCTGATTTCTCTGAGAAATTGGCATCATCTCAGTACTGCTAATAGTAAAATGTTAAATCCCAATGGCCCCTGAGAGTTGAAATAGTTCTTTCACATACAAGATGAATTATATTAAATAATTCTTTTCACTTAGAGTATCATATCTAGTGCTTCTGTATACTGCTATGATTTGTTATTTCAGAGTTGATGGAGCCCTTATTGATTTATTCCAGCTTCTGGGGTTGCTTGATAGATCTAGTAATATTCTACCTCTTTTGTTAGAGTCATGTGATAAGGATGTAAATAGGGACTTAAAAGCTGGTGTCAGAATACACTCTGATTCCTCTGAGAAGCTCTGAGGCTAAGAATACCACACATGTGTCCAATCATCTCTGGGGAATGATCCAAGCATATCTGAAGCCATTCTTCATCTCCCAGATGCTTCATAGATCTGTGTGGTTAGGGCTGTGACCTCATTCTGTGTGGCAGAGAAAACTGCCTCAGGAAATGAAGCTATGGCTCTAATTGGTTAATTATAAGGGAACCCTGCAGCAGAGAGAAACCCTACCCTCTGAATCAAGGCTTCCCTCTACCCACTGTTGGCCCTATTCTCAGGCCATTTGCCAGTATGCATGACGATTTGCTTCTACCGCATTCCCTGGCTAATGCCTTGGCTTGAACACACCTGACAAATTACCCACAGAATTGATCTATGCCAGTGTTGTCAATGCAGTTCCTTTCATTGACATGGTTGATCTGCATTGTGGGTTATCCACAAATTTTGGCTACCACCGGATTCTGTAGCCTACCCTGGCTGTCATCCCCTGTCTCCTGTGCCCTGAGCCTGGCCAGGCTATCTACAGTTCACATTTTCCCTATTCTGCATGTGCCTCAAAGCTATTGTTTTCTCTGCTACTTGATATTGATGTTGTCCTATGAATGTTGTCATTGGTTGATGTGCCAACATAAATTTTGTGTTTATCTGGGGGTTGATGTTCTTTAAAGGTTTTTTTTTTTTTTTAAGATTTTATTTATTTATTTGTTAGAGAGAGAGAGAGAGAGCACAGGCAGACAGAGTGGCAGGCAGAGGTAGAGGGAGAAGCAGGCTCCCTGCCGAGCAAGGAGCCCGATGTGGGACTCTATCCCAGGACGCTGGGATCATGACCTGAGCCGAAGGCAGCTGCTTAACCAACTGAGCCACCCAGGCATCCCTGATGTTCTTTAAAAAAGACTTTGGTGTATGTGTTGAAAGGTTTTGATAGCCCCGAGACTCTAATATGGTTTGACCAATAAACATTCATTCATTCAGTTATTTAGTTCATTTATTGGGTGAGGGGATGGATAAAGTAATTGAAACACACCCGGTTCCTGCTTCCAAGGAATTTATAGGGAGAGATTTGTAGGTGTACTGAAAAAAATCTTGAAAACCATAATAGGATACTTACTATAGTAAGCATGCTAAAAGAGGTAGTGTTCATGGGAGATCACAGGGATATCTTCTACTTAATGATATCCGGAAAAGCACCAAATATTTCCCAACCTGTCTGCTCACTGAGGCCAGACTTTTTCCTGCCAGTGTGGTAATCATGCATGGGAGCACTCATTCTACAGGCATTTACTGAATTACTGTGTTTGCCACACACCAGGCCAGGCTCTGGAAATAGAAGTCAAATAACATAGAGGCTGTTCCCTAGTGAAGCTCACAGGTCAGTGAAATTAAGTGTTCAGAGTATCGAACTTGGGGAAAATGTGACGATACAGAAATTTTGTTTGTCAGACAGAGTGAACCGGAGCTTGGCTGTGGTATAAATGGCCTGAGGGACTGAAAGTTATAGGAATGGTTTATTAAAAGGTTGGTCAATAGGAAGGGAGTTGTCTGAGCCTTAAATTTTGAAACATGTAACCTGGAGGACTTTCCCTACCGTTTCCCTCCAAGGAGAAGAGTAGAAAGTCCATAGACCCCACATGAAGATTCATCTGCCTGGCAGTCCTTGAGAAATACAGGAAGAGCCTTTGTCTGGTGTCATCCCCCCATGAGGGGGACATAGAATGAGTGACGAAGAGGATTGGCAGGTTGGAGCAGCTGCAGCAGACATCACTCCTCAGTGCCCTGTGCCTTCCATGAAGTAGGATTTGCAACATGGGGCCAACCAGAGGCTTTCAGACATTTCCACAATGAATTCCTCTGTGCTTTGCTGTAGAAATTAAAAGGCCTATTAATTCTTTAATGTAACAAAGCACTATTCTCCCTAACCTTTTTTTTTTTTTTTAATCCTGACTGATTCCTCCTCTCCTCACCCAGGCCCATTGGCTTTGTTCCCACAGGAGTCAATGCCAGCTAAACAGATGCTCCCTGGCAGCAAGCTCTCAGGCAGCTTTATGTTCCTCATGGTGAGTGATGGGCTGGCCAGGCATGTGGAGCAGTGATGGGGCACTGTTGGCCAGGTGCCACACCCCCAGGCACTTCAGAGAGACTGGGAAGCACTGGAAATGCTTCATTGGCCATGACTGGCCTTGTGTAGGCTGCAGGAAGCAAAGTCCCAAATGACACTTGACTAAATATATTTCCTTATGTCTTATCCCCAAACCAAACCCCACTGAAGTAGTCATGAACATGACCTTCAATGGTCAGGTATGGTAAAGGGATAGGGAACCAATCCCAAAGGCTCTAAGAGTGGGCTCCATGCTCTGTTCCTAAGATAGGGGACACTCATCTGTAGTGAAGGCTCATTCATTCATTCTCATGCATTTATTGGGCACTTACCTAATAACATATACTACTGAAGGAACAGTGCATTTGTGGAACGTGTAACTAGTGGGAATTTTATTTTATTTATTTATTTTTAAAGATTTTATCTATTTAATTGACAGACAGAGGTCAAAAGTAGGCAGAGGCAGGGAGAGAGAGAGAGGAGGAAGTAGGCTCTCTGCCGAGCAGAGAGCCCGATGCAGGGGATGCAGGGCTCGATGCAGGGCTCGACGCAGGGCTTGATGCAGGGCTTGATGCAGGGCTTGATGCAGGGCTCAATGCAGGGCTCGATCCCAGGGATCCCAGGGCTCGATCCCAGGACCCTGAGATCATGACCTGAGCCAAAGGCAGAGGCTTAACCCACTGAGCTACCCAGGTACCCCTCTAGGATGATTTTTAGAATAAGGCTAGGAGGTGAAATCTTTCAGAAAATCTTTAGCTTTTCACTTTGTAGTATATCGTCCTTTGACCACTGGGCTGAACACTAATTTGAAGAACACTGCTCATAAAGGAATAAGAAATGTAATATTTTTACTTGTGAGCTTATTTTTACCTAGTTAGCCACCAGGCTCAATGAATAAGTTGCCTTTCCTGGCTCAGTAAAGGCCTGAAAGAGTTAATAGAAGGGCTAGACCATATTGCATTCTCTTACTGGCAGAATTCAGGCCAGTAATAACAAGCTTTCCAAACCTCCTGCTCTCCCCTCAGGTTCTCAGCAGCGTCTCCCCACCCCCTCATCTTCTGCTGCTGGAGGGTCTCGGTCCCACACAGGAATCTGGTTTCATTGGGAAGCTGATTTCCTTCCAGAGCCAGTCAGGTCTCCTCCTGAACTCCAGCACACCCCCAGAGCCCCCACTGCTTTTCTTGTTTGTCTTTCCTGCTTGCCAGCAGGGAACTACAGAGCTCAGTTTGGGATGCTTTCTGCACCAGGAACGGTAGATCACAGACTTGCCTCTTGTAGCCCAGTAAATGCCCTTTGCAACTCTAACAGAACAAGTCCCCGGCAGGAAGTCTTCTTTGACCTTGAGGCTTAGAGGAGATAGGGAGGAGAGGCTGGGTTTGCAAACTTGTTTGGAAGGAAGGGCAGGTTCCAAAGAGAAACAGAAAGAAAGTTACCTTTGGCCCAAGAGAGGTTTCAGGGTCAAGCTTCCTGCAGCAGCAAAGACGAAGACGGTGGATGGAATTGTCAATGCCTCGAAGAGTTTTAACTTCTATTGTAGGGTTATTTGGAGTGGCTTGGAGGAGGCTGATGGAGATTGCTGAGTTGCTGAGGGCTCCCCACACCAGCTACTCCTTGGTGTTAGCACCATTTGCACAGCTTTACTGCCGTGCTGTCTCATCAAGCCAAACCTCTGCTCAGCCAGCTTTCCCTGTGGCCGCATCCACTTTTCTTTCCCCTTGATGCCCGATTCAAAGGATGGTCACAAAAGCCCCGTCTTTCTAGACTGCTGCATTACACAGGCATCTTTCTAGCTTCCCCAGAACAAGTCAGAGATGTTAATTCTGGATCAAGATTAGTTCTCTGCTGTCACTGACGCTGTATGTTTGATTGTCTTGCTAGTTCAGTGGCAAGTGCAGGTGCCAAGAACCCAACTGAGCAAGCAGAAGTAGAAAGTGGAATTTACTGACTCGTGGAATCCAAAGAAAGGCTGAAAAATTAAGCCATGTGAAAGGCAAGAATGGAGCAGAGTCTCAGTGAGAATTGGGAACTGCACGCTTGCAGCCTCCCCCCCTCTGCTCTTTGCCACTTATCTCTGGTGCTTTCTGGGGGTGGCTTTATTCCCTTTCACTCCGTATGGCTTTTCTCTCGCAGGTAGGCAGCATGGCCTATGGCGTCATCTACGTTTTATGTCTTACAGCTTTGTCAAAAAGAGATGGGTGGGGAGAAGGAGATGGATTCTCTTGGTGAAGGCCAGATCCAAAATTCCAGAAACTGGCTGGACTTGAACAATCAACTTAATCAGGCCAGTGATCTGGTTGATGCTACGATATCATAGCAGCCAAGTCCTAGGGCCCACACTGTGTCTGCAGACGCTACCCCAAGAGCTCTTAGCTGTACCTAACCCAGTGGCTCTGACTTGAACCTGTTGTCCTGCTGTGATTCTCCAGCTGTTGTTGGAAACGGAACACGAATGCTAGGGGTGTATTCAAGAAGTATATCTTAATATTCCAGATATTTTCATTTTGCCAAACCTATTGCTTCTTGTCTTCACTGAATAATTGACTGATAAAGCAATAGTGCTAGAAGTAAACAGTTCAGTGGACATTTCCCCACCTGCTGCAAGAAGCCCTTGAGAAGTTATTTCATGGGGCACCTGGGTGGCTCAGTGGGTTGGGCCTCTGCCTTCAGCTCAGGTCATGATCTCAGGGGCCTGGGATCGGGCCCCACATGGGGCTCTCTGCTCGGCGGGGAGCCTGCTTCCACTCTCTCTCTCTGCCTACTTGTGATCTCTCTCTCAAATAAATAAATAAAATCTTTAAAAAGAAAAAAAAAGAAAAGAAGTTATTTCATGTCGGGGTTTGGAGATAGAGAAAAAGAGGGTGGGTGAGCTAGGCTCTAGATCCCACGCTGGCCCTAACCAGGAAAGCTTGTCTCTAGTTTATAGATCTGCCTTTCACACGAGTTACAATTTGAGAAAAGACACTGGGGCCAAAAAAAGAAGGAGGAGGAGGAGGAG
>ML105248.1:13815-36197 GCA_003697995.1 Taxidea taxus jeffersonii | reverse complement strand
AGGAGGAGGAGGAGGAGAAGAAGAAGAAGAAGAAGAAAACTACTAGTCCAACCCCCAGAGAGTAAGGGAGGAGGAAGAGAGAGAAAAATAAAACTACTAGTCCAACCCCGAAAGAGTAACAGCCTCTTGCAAAAGCATATGGTCTTTCATCTGCTGCTGAAGTAGCTCTAGTAAATTTTAAAACCAAGCAGTAGAGCTACTCAGGGCCTAGGCTTGTACTACAGGCCTCTTTAAAGATAAACGTCTTCGTGGGGGAAGTGGTGGTGTGGCTGATCCCCGTGAATGTCTACTTTGTACTTTAAATCCATTTCTTCTGAGCCAGCAGTAGGCATTTACAGCAGGAACAGGGTCTGCCCATTCCCTTGGGTGTGAGGTACAGGTGCCTTCAGGTCAAAGAGGGGGTTTGGTTTAGTGCTGGGCTCCCCAGATCAGACTTCTTGGGTGGTTGGGGTCTTAAAGCTGGAGCACCCCAACCTGCGAATGAGAGTAGCCCTTCTCAGTCCTAAGTCTCTGGTCCCCTTAGTGTGATGCCATTCAGGAGTCTCTGTCTCCTGCAGACATAGCAGTGACATGACAAAGGCCCTTCTTCAATCAAAAATACTTTACCAGTGATTTCATCCATGATATCAGTGATTGCATGTTTATTGTTTTTTTAAATGACATGAATCTGGGTAGAATAGGAACTGTCCTAGCATTTTATTTTGTTTTATTTTATTTTAAAGATTTTATTTATTTGACAGAGAGACATAACGAGAGAGGGAACACAAGCAGGGGGAGTGGGAGAGGAAGAAGCAGGCCTCCTGCTGAGCAGTGAGCCTGATGCGGGGCTCAATCCCAGGACCCTGAGGTCATGACCTGAGCTGAAGGCAGACGCTTAACGACTGAGCCACCCAGGCACCCCTGTCCTCACCATTTTAAAACTTACAGCTCTCCCAGACTGACTTCAGGATCTGTGAGGAAGGTAGTCTAGCCTCCCATCCACACTGCGGTGACTGTCCCCTCTGTGCCACTAGAGGAAGGCCACATCCTGAAACTTATGCCACAGAATCATCCTGCGCTTGACATCTTGAACTCTGAGACTCTGCTCTCTGCTCAAAACTCCCATGTCCACACTCCTCCATTCCCATCAAACTTCTTTCCAATCCTCTCAGGCTCTCCCCTCCTCTGTCTTCTCTGTCCTCTCAGTTTATCAGTGCTCCTTTAACTTCTTGTCCCCGAGCAGATTCCACCGTCAGTCACTTCAAATACTCTCTCACTGCTTTACCCACCACCTGTGCCCTGCGGATCCTGGCCCCCTCTGACCCCTGCAGGTCCTCCAGGAGCCCATCCCTGCTTCCCTGCCCCGCAGTTCCAGAGGAGACCCGCAACCTCGCTCGTGGATTCAGTGACAAAATCATGGTTTGGAGCCCTGGCTGAGTCCTTGGTATATGCCCTCGCCAGGGCATATTTGTTTATTTAGCTTTCCCTGTACTTCCAGCTTCCTGCAGTGTCCCTTCCCAAAGTCTCCATCATTCTGTTTTCCCTCTCATTGTCAACGGGCAAGCCAGACGACTTCAGTAGTGACAAGGGGTGATTGGATGTGGGCTCCTTGCCACTGCCCTGGTTAGCAGCTAGATCCCAGGACCTGACCTTTACTGTTCTGCTTATACTCACTGATCTTTGTGATCAGTGATCACAAAGCTTGTGATCAGCTCCCCCTGGATCCCTTCTTTCCAATTTATCTCTTAACTCAGACAAAGACCCCATAGGTGTAAACCGAAACTCTCCCCCTCAAGCAATAACTGCCCAGACTGCCCAGACCAGTTTGAGTTTAACCCCTGACTCCTGCCTGCACAGATGGACCGTGGAGTGACCCTTGGAATGACTGACAGTCACCTTCACCTTATTATAATGCTAAAATCTCTGCCCAGGGAAGAGCACAACACATGTCTAGGCACATTACCTTAAGGTGCGTGTGTGAACTTATGCCCCCCCCCACACACCATGGCAGGGCTCCTCTTTCTTTCTTTCTTTTTTTTTTTAGATTTTTATTTATTTATTTGACAGAGAGACAGCGAGAGAGGGAACACAAGCAGGGGGAGTGGGAGAGGGAGAAGTAGGTTTCCCGCTGTGCAGGGAGCCTGATTCGGGGCTCTACCTGAGGACCCCGGGATCATGACCTGAGCCTAAGGCAGACCCTTAACGACTGAGCCACCCAGGCGCCCCGAGCTCCTCTTTCTAATCCTAACCCTAAAAAAAAAAAAAAAAAAAAAAATTCTCCCTTGCTCAGGGAGTTGCAGCTTTGGAAATCGCTCCCTGTGATCTCCTTGTTTGCTACAAATAAAGTTTTCTTTGTATGACCGTTCCACCTGGTGTAGTTTCTGTATGTGAGTCACCGAGGAGCAACTGACGTTAGTTTACTTGCACCTTTTCCCCACCTCCAAACTTCTCCACAAAAGGACCTTATCTGGTGCCTGATGGGGTTCCCTGCTCAGCAGGAAGCCTGCTTTTCCCTCTCCTGCTCCGCCTGCTTGTGCTCCCTCTCTCGCTGCCCACCCGTCTCTCTCCGTCAAATAAATAAATCAAATCTTTTTTTTTTTTTTAAGATTTTATTTATTTATTTGACAGACAGAGATCACAAGTAGGCAGAGAGGCAGGCAGAGAGAGGAGGAAGCAGGTCCCATGCAGAGCAAAGTGCCCGATGCGGGGCTCGATCTCAGGACCCTGGGATCATGACCTGAGCCGAAGGCAGAGGCTTTAACCCACTGAGCCACCCAGGCGCCCCAAATAAATCAAATCTTAAAAAAAAAAAAAAAAGTGCCTTCTCTTGTCTCCTCATGATCAGAGGAGGAAGTGGCCCTCGACCTCCCCTCTGAAACTTGCCACATCATTCACACCATCCCCTTGTGTCTGTTTCTCCTTCATTTACCCCTCATCTCGGCCTCCAGATGTCCTCTCATCCTAGAAGACCCTGGCTCCCTATTTCACCTTCCCTTCCAGCTAATATCCATTCTCCTCTCTCACTGCCTCTGTTTACCTGCTTCCTGATGTCTTCTGGGTTAGCTGCCCTCGACTTAACCCACCACTCTACAGTATCTGTTCGCAAAAAGGTTACCAAAACCTGTTAATTATTAAATGAAATGGGCTTTCCAGTCCTTAGCCTGACTTTTTGACAGTGTTTGACTTTACTGACCACTCGTCTTAAAATTCTCTCATCCTCGGATTCCCACACTTTCTCCTGATTCTTTTTCTATCCATCCAATTGCCTATTCTAATTATTTTTAAATTATTTATTTATTTACTTTTTAAGGAATCTCTGCACTCAATGTGGGGCTTAAGCTCACATCCCTAAGATCAAGAGTTGCATGCTCTCCTAACTGAGCTGGCCAGGTGCCCTAGTAATTTTATTTTTTGCTGATCTCACTATATTTAGACTAGGAAGGAGTGGCTTCAAATCCCTTTTTTTGCCATTTATCAATGCTGTGCTCTTCAGCAAGTTTTTCCATAATAGATGCGGCTAATAATCAGATTTAATGATTGGGTGTGAGAATTAAAGGAGATAATGCATAAAAACTGCCTCATTCAATGGCTGACAAGAATTGGCAGTCAGGGGGCACCTGGGTGGCTCAGTGGGTTAAGCCTCTGCCTTTGGCTCAGGTCATGATCTCAGGGTCCTGGGATCAAGCCCCGAATTGTGTGTGGGGGGGTTCTCTGCTCAGCGGGGAGCCTGCATCCCCTTCTCTCTCTGCCTGCCTCTCTGCCTGCTTGCTCTCTCTGTCTGTCAAATAAATAAATAAAATCTTAAAAAAAAAAAAAGAATCGGCAGTCAGGACATTTTCATTTTCTTCTTTTCCTTCAGTGACCTCTCTCCCAACTCCCTTTTCTGCAAAATTACTTTTTTAGTTCACCTTACTTTTTGAGGTGTTGTAAGATCCCAGGATTTGGGGCTCAGCACTGAATTCAAATCCCTTTCCTACCTCTTACCAGCCCTGTGACCCTGGGCATGTTGTTGCTCTCAAACCTTGGTTTCCACATCTATAAAATGGGAATAGTAATTCCTCACAGGATCAGTGTGTGTGTGCGCATTGGGGGGGGGTATAAATAAGTAAATAAATATTAAAAATATATTGCATATATATAAATTAAAATGTACGTTATATTTATTTTTATATACTTAGGAAAGGATATGGTGAAGTGCTTAGCACAGTCCTGGCAGGTAGTAAGCCCTCAGTAGATGGTAGTTACTGTCTTATTTGTACCTGGCCTATGCCTGTCACCCACAGATACCCTCAAACAGGCATCTCCCACCCAGCCCCCATCTCTTGTGCTCTAGCCCCTGTATTTTGCCAAATGGCTGTAGAACATCTTCACTCTGGTGTAAAGAGTAGAGTCTGATAGCTCAGACTCTTGTTCTAAACTGAAGTATTTGCTCCTCACATATTCTCCATCTCAGTGAAAGAAGTCTTTCCTTCAGATATAACTTTTTGTTTCTTCTCTTTTTGTCACTGCTTTTATCCCATCAGCCACCTGACTTGTTTCTGGAATTTGTCCTTTTCTAATTATACTGCTTCAGTTCAGGTCCTTATAATCTCTCACTTGAATTATTGCCTGGTCTCCTCATTGGTTTCTCTGAATCTGAATGCTCCTCGTTCTATCCCGTGTTCTACTGTGTGTCCAGAGTGTGTGCAGGTCTCACTGTTGTACCCTCCTGTTTCAAAACTCCACACATTGCCATTGAGGGTCTTTGAGCTTTAAGTCTAAGTGTGGATTGGTCTTGGGCTGACCTATTTCTCCACCATCATCACCGGCCACTGAAGGCTCTGCCCACACACGAATTTGTTAGCTGCTGTTCCTCCAGGATACCATATGCCTTCAATGCTCTTTCTTTCTTTCTTTATTTCTTTTCTTTTCTTTTTTACCACCTTTCCCTAGGATGCCCTTCTCCCCTTCTCTAGCTAGCAGACATCCTTAGGGAGCCAGAGGAATGTCTCCTTTCCTCTAGACCCTTCCCAGATCCCCACATCCTTCCATCCTGTGCTCCTTCTGTGCACAGATAGCATTTGTTAATATTTCTCTATTGCCACCGTAATTACTTTGTATCATAGCTAGTTATATACTTCCCAGCACAGGGCTTGGCACAATTCCTAGCAATGTTGGTTGATTTGAATAAGTGAGTGCATAAATGATACCATCTAGAAGGATCTTGTGAGATGGGATTTAACAAGAGAAATTTGTTATAGGTAAATATGGAACAAGAAGACCAGTTTTACAAGAATGAAGATGGAAGAGATTGGTTTAACAGCAGAATGTGTTAAAAATTATGTAGGCGTTTTGGTTGACAGTACTGTGTGAGTCAACAATGTAAGGTGGTAACAAAAAAAAAAGAAAGAAAAAGAAAAGGTGGAGGAAAGGGAGGAAGAGGGAAAGGGAGGAGGAAAGAATGTGAACTATTTTTATTTTTATTTTTTTTAAGATTTTATTTATTTATTAGTTAGAGAGAGAGAGAGAGCACAGGCAGACAGAGAGGCAGGCAGAGGCAGAGGGAGAAGCAGGCTCCCTGCCGAGCAAGGAGCCCGATGTGGGACTCGATCCCAGGTGCTGGGATCATGACCTGAGCCGAAGGCAGCCGCTTAACCAACTGAGCCACCCAGGCGTCCCAAGAATGTGAACTATTTTTAATGAAGAAACTGAGAGTCTGGTTTTACCCCCAGAGTATTGTGTTTGGTTATAGGTATCGTGATTTTAGAGGAACTTCGGCCGGAAAGTAACAACTCTTGAAACTGTTTTGTTTCTAAGACGTCTTGAAAAAATGATCAAAACAGTCAAATTGCTAGCTAACACAATGAAGAGGAAAAAGGGAGAAAGCACAAATATACAAAATAATAAGTGACAATGGAGAAGTAAATATTGAAACAAAAAATTGTAAGAGTCTTTATAGGTCTGTGCAAACTCATTTTAAAACTTGAAATGGATAATTTCCTAGGGAACTGCTGATGACCCAAACTGAAAGAGATGGAAAATTTAAACAGATCAATTTCTGTGGAAGAAAGAGAATCCTATTAAGAAGCTATCTCTCAAAAAAAGTTCTAGTTCCAGAATATTTCACAGAGGATTTCAACCAAGCTGCTGCATATTACTAGATAGTTCCAGTGCTCTGTGTATCATTTCAGAGCATTGAAAAGGAAGAGAAACTTCCTACTTCTTTTTAAAAAGCAAATATACGGTGGCTGGGTGGCTCAGTCACTAAGCACCTGCCTTCGACTCAGGTCATGATCCCAGCATCCTGGGATCGAGCCCCATATTGGGCTCCCTGCTCAGCAGGCTGCCTGCTCTCTCTCTCCAGCTCATGCCCTCTCTTGCTCTCTCTATCATAAATAAATAAAATCTTAAAAAAAAACCAACAGGGTGCCTGGGTGGCTCAGTGCGTTAAGCCTCTGCCTTTGACTCAGGTCATGATCCCAGGGTCCTGGGATCGAGCCCCACATCAGCGTCTGTGCTCAGCAGGGAGCCTGCTTCCCCCTCTTTCTGCCTGCCTTTCTGCCTACTTATGATCCCTCTGTCAAATAAATAAATAACATCTTTTAAAAAAAAACAAATATAATATTGATGCCTAAACATAATAAAGAGAGTGCAAAAAGGGGAACTATAGACTAATATTTATGAGTACCCATAAAGAAGTACCATACATATAGTATTCACATAACACTAATAAATAGAATCTAACACCACTTTATTTTTTTTTTTTAAGATTTTTTTTTTTTTTTATTTGACAGAGAGAGAGATCACAAGTAGGCAGAAAGGCAGGCAGAGAGAGAGGGGGAAGCAGGCTCCCCGCTGAACAGAGAGCCCGATGCCGGGCTCGATCTCAGGACCCTGGGATCATGACCTAAGCCACCCAGGCGCCCCTCCAACTCCACTTTAAACATATAATTCACTACCATCAGGTGAGTTTCATTCCAAGAATGCAAGGTTGGTTCATTATTAGGAAATCCACTAGTATCACATACCATATTAATAGGTCTTAGGAAAAGTAATCATAGGATTATCTCAGTAAAGGCTGACAGACGTTTTATTGAAATTCAACATCTGGGACGCCTGGGTGGCTCAGTTGGTTAAGCGGCTGCCTTCGGCTCAGGTCATGATCCCAGCGTCCTGGAATCGAGTCCCATCGGGCTCCTTGCTTGGCGGGGAGCCTGCTTCCTCTGCCTCTGCCTGCCACTCTGTCTGCCTGTGCTCGCTCTCTCTCTCTCTAACAAATAAATAAATAAAATCTTAAAAAAAAAAAAAAGAAATTCAACATCCATTCCTCATAAAACAGCCAAGAAAATAAGACTTGATGGATATACTTAACATGATAAAATATATATATCTTAGTCCTAAAACCAGTAACTTCCTAAATTGGGAAACACTGTCAGGGTTTCTCTAAGTCTAGAAACAAGGGCAGGATGCCCACTCTCTATTCTACTTTGTGTCAGAGGTATTAGGCAGCACAATTAGACTAGAGAAGTCAGTTAGAGGCACAAGGCTTAGTAATGAAACAAAACTATTTATTTTTTCAGATATAATAATAATCCTGGAAATTAAAGAGAATTAGTGATAAAACTCAAACAATAAAAGATAAGGTAACAGGATATAAAATTAACATGCTGAAATCAATAGCTTTATATACCCCAAAAGTAGCCAATTAGAGACCATAATGATAGAGGAAAACTCATTTGCAATTGCAACAAGGAAGATTGAATACTTAGAAATGAACCTAAAGAGAAATGTATAAAACATACAGGAGGAAAACTTTAAAATGCTCCTGGAGGACACATTTGAACAAAGGGAACGATATCCCCTATTCTTGAGTTGGATGATTTAACACCATAAAGGTGACAGGTTTCCCTAAATTAATTTATAAATGTGATATAATCCCAATAAAGATGCCAACAGACTTTTTTAGGAGGTCAGGTAAAAGTAACAAAATACAGGGGCACCTGGGTGCTTCAGTGGGTTAAGCTTCTGCCTTCAGCTCAGGTCATGATCTCAGGGTCCTGGGATCGAGTCCCACATTGAGCCCTGCATCGAGCCCCACATCGAGCCCTGCATCGGGCTCTCTGCTCGGTGGGGAGCCTGCTTCCCCCTCTCTCTCTGCCTGCCTCTCTGCCTACTTGTGATCTCTGTCTGTCAAATAAATAAGTAAAATCTTTAAAAAAAAAAGTAACAAAATACATATGAAGAAATAAATATGCAAGAATAGTCAAGAGAACGCTGAAAAAGGAAATTTTCAAGGGCCAGGGACTAGCTTTCCTGGGTGTTAAAATGCAGTGTAAAGCCTCTATAATTAAAATGTTATGCATGAATAAACAAATATATGAGTGATGTAGGGGGCAAAGCCCATAAATAGACCCAAGGACTTATGGAAATTTAGTATATGATAAAGGTAACATCTCAGACCACCAGGGTAAAGAGGGAGGTTTTAAGAAATGGTGCTAGAACAACTAGGTAGCTGTTTGGAAAAAGAGGATTTGGATTTATTTCTCATATCATACACAAGAATAGACTCCAAAAGGGTCAGGGATCTAAATGTAAAAAATAAAACCATCTAACAACTAGAAAAAAACCTGGTGATTCTTCTTTCATCTCAGTGAAGGGAAAGGCTTTCTAACCATGACTCAGAATTCAGAGGCAATATAATAAATGATCAATAAACATGATTATATAAAAGTAGAAACTCTTCCTTGGCCAAAAAGACAATGTAAAAGTCAAAGACAACTAAGAAATATTTGCAACACATGTCAAAGACAAAAGGGTAACATTCCTAGGATATAAAGAATTTTTTTTTTTTTTTAAGATTTTTATTTATTTATTTGACAGAGAGAGATCACAAGTAGACAGAGAGGCAGCAGAGAGAGAGAGGGAAGCAGGCTCCCTGCCGAGCAGAGAGCCCGACGCGGGGCTCAATCCCAGGACCCTGAGATCATGACCCGAGCCGAAGGCAGCGGCTCAACCCACTGAGCCACCCAGGCGCCCCGGATATAAAGAATTTTTTAAAATGCAAGGAAAAAAGACCAAAAACTTTGATAGAAAAGTGAGAAAATGACAGTTCATTTAGATATGAAAAAAGTGATAAAAGGTAAATGATGTAAAATGGATTATTAAACCTACAAAAAAGAGGTTTGTTTTCTTTTTAAAGATTTTATGTATTTATTTGAAAGAGAGAGCATGGAGGGATGGGGCAGAGGGAGAGGGAGAAGCAGACGCTGAGCAGGGAGCCTGACATGGGGCTTGATCCCAGGACCCGAGATCATGACCTGAGCTGAAGGCAGCTGCTTAAACTGACTGAGCCACCCAGGCGCTCCTACAAAAACAGGTTTAAACTCATAATGAAAGAACTGAAAATTAAAATAACACTAAGATACAATTACTCATCACAGTGGCAAGAATTGAAAGTACCACAACATTCTGTTGGCAAGGCTGTGGAAAAGTGTGCTTTCATGCACTCCTTTGGTAATGTAAACAGATGCAACCCTTTTGGCAGGGCATTTGGCAATATCTGATAAAATTATCCACCGACTTGCCTTTTGATCTGGCACTCCAACTTGGAATCTACCCCGGAGGTAGACCTGTATCAACATGAGAATACACATAAATAGGGTCACTCATTGCAGCATTGTTTGTAATTGCAAAGCATTGGAAAAACCCTAAATGTCCACATAGAGGAAAGGGGTAAGTGAATTATGGCACATCCACAGAATGGGGTACTTCGGTAGCTGTAAAAATGAAGAAGGAAAAATCTCTAACCCAGTATGGAGTGATTTCCAGACTATGTTAAGTGAAACGAGGTGAAAAGCACAAGTGCAAAGAGAATACCAATGCCCTGCTATTTTTCACAAAAGAAGGAAAGGAGAAAGGGGAACTCATGAGTTGGTCGAATGGGGTGAGTCGGAGGAGGTAAAAAAATGGAGAGGAGGGGGCGGAGTAGAGCGAATGATGGGGGTGGGGCACACCTTCCAGACTAGGTGTTTTTGTATAGCTCTGACTTTTGGAATCCTGTTAATCTTTCACCTGATCATCCTAAATGTGGGGAGAACCACGATGGACTACTGATACTAAGAAACAAACCGAACTGTTTATTAACTGTTGATTAGAAAATCGACAAATGGAGAACAGAGCCACACCAGTGGGGGTGGAGAAGAATGAACCTAAGTGACTTTCGAATCAGTATTTTGACTAATACTGTAAGACTAAAGACAGAAAGAGCTATGCATAAATACTATATTATGGTTAGTAAAGTAAACTTTCACAAGGTAAGAGCAAGTCTGACACTATTTTATGTGTTCTCTAGAATTGAGTGAACATTAATTAGTGAATTTATAGTGGAGAGTAAGGTTTCTCACTGGGAGAAAGGAGTTATAATAAAGAGAAGGCATAGGAAGGAGTGAATTCTGAGGGTTGGGTTAGAGGAGGGATCAGTGTAATTTATGCTATGATTCCTGGTATGTCTCTTTGTCAAGATAAGTAGATATAGATGTACGTGTGTGTGTGTGTGTGTGTGTACATACACCTGTTTCCTGCTCTGCTACTATGAGGGCTAAGAATGTTAACCCAGTAACAATGAGCATAATCCATGCCCCAAATTTGGTTTCTAAAAGCTATTCTCCAATAAAAAGAACTGGAGTTCTTTTGAGAAATAGCTGATTCCAGAGCTGGGCAGAGAAAGTATAAGATGAGGAGTGTGGAATATTTTCTGATGCCAGAAAGTAAGGAAGTGTTCAAAAAACATGATCAGGCCATATGATCCAGCAGTCCTACGTCTGAGTCTGTATCCAAAAGGATTGAAAGTGGGGTCTTGACCATCACGTGTTGCATACTCATGTCCTTAGCAGCAGTATTCACCAGAGCCAAGAGGTGGAATCAGTCCATGTGTTCACCAACAGATGAATGGATGAGCAATATGTGGTGTAAACTTACTTTTGGATATTATTCGGTCTGAAAAAGGAAGAAAGTTCACACACATGAAACGACATGGGTGAACCTTGCGGACATTATGCTAAGTAAAATAAGGCAATCGCAAAAAGACAAGTACTGTATGTTTCCCTGTATTTGAGTTATCTAAACTATTCAAATTCATAGAAACAGAAAATAGAATGGTGGTTGTCAGGGCCTGAGAGGAGGGGGAAATGGAATTTGTTGTTTAATGGGTACAGGGTTTCAGTTGTGCAACATGAGGAAGATCTGTAGATTCAATGCACAACAATGTGAATATGCTAAGCATTACTGAACTATACACTCAAAAATAGTTGAGATGACAAATTTACGTTATGAGTTTTTTTTTACCACAGTTTCTTTTTTTTTAAGATTTTATTTATTAAAAAAAGATTTTATTTATTTATTTGACAGAGAGAGATCATAAGTAGGCAGAGTGGGGGGGAAGCAGGCTCCCCACTGAGCAGAGAGCCTGATGAGGAGCTCGATTCCAGGACCCTGAAATCATGACCCAAGCCGAAGGCAGAGGCTTTAACCCACTGAGCCACCCAGGCGCCCCTCTTTTTTTTTTTCAACCGCAGTTTCTTAAAAAGTAAATGGAGCATATGAAAAGGATATAGAAGCCAACATTCATCTCAATTTGAGTAACAAAATAAATAATGATAATAATGGATTAATATAATAAGTAAATATAAGTGAAATAAATGCCCATGATCTCATACTGACATAAATAAGCTAATAGGGGGAGAAGGGAGAGCTCCTCATATTAGGAATTCCAATTACTACTTGTAGAAGGAATGATGGAATTAGAAAATCATCATTTGGGGAATATCACAGAAACCAATCAGGAAAACTCAATGATTTTTCAGGAATGAAAATCGATGTTCATTTTAAAATGGACAGATAAGGTGATGATGAGAAAAAGGATATTTCCATTTTCCCACAGAATACTTACCAATTACAAGGGGGAAATGGCAACTTTAGAGCAGGGAAACCTGGCAGACCCTACCTTAACCATTTGATCACAATTAAGTTTGTATTGTGATGTATTGGCATCATGTGCCTGTTGATATGGTGCAGTGGGAAGGGTACAATATGACTTATGTGTTTTCTTGCCCCAAATCCATAATTTGAATTTAATCAGTAAGAAACGGCAGACAAACCCAAACTGAGGGATACTGTACAGAATAACTGGGCAATATTCTTCAAAATTCTCAAGATCATGAAAGACAGAGAAAGACTTAGCAACTGTCCCAGATTGGAGGAGACCAACAAGACAGATAGAATGGCTAAACGTAGTGTGAGATCTTGGACAGTAAAAGGACAGTGGGACAATTTGGTGAAATTTGAATAAGGTCTGGAGTTAGTTAATGGTATTATGTTAGTATGAATGACCTGTTCTGATCTTATACTATAGTTCTCTAGGATGTAAACATTTGGGGAAGCTAGGGAATGATGGGTATTGGGAAACTCTATGTACCATTTTTGCTACTTTCATGTAAGTATGGAATTATTTTGAAAAGAACAGTTAATAAAATAAAAATGGGCACCTGGGTGACTCAGTCGGTTAAGCGACTGCCTTTGACTCAGGTCATGATCCTGAAGTCCCAGGATCAAGTCCCATATTGGGCTCCCTGCTCACTAGGGAGTCTTCTTCTCCCTCTGACCCTACCCCCTCTTGTGCTCTCTCTCTCTCTCAAATAAAATCTTTTAAAAAAATAAAATAATACTTAGGGGTTTTGAATAAGCCCCTAGTGTGGGTTGACAGTGTTTTCTGGTGGCCAAGGAAGAAGAAAAAGAAGAGAGAAATGTCTAGAATGAGGAATCTTCATGTCTCCTTTTATACCCAGAGTATTATGTTAGGTTATAGATGTCTTGGTGTCAGAGAGATTTAGGCAGGAGAGCAATAATACTTGAAACCATTTTATGTAAGGGATGTTGACCTTGGCTCAAAACTCTGGATGTATGTAGGAGCACTTAAGGAATACTGATGTGCCTGGGTCCTACCCTCAGAAATTCTGACTGGTGTGTAGTGGGCCCTGGACATTAGTATTTTTAAGAAGCTTTACTGGTGCTTCTGATGGGTAATCAGGGTGTAGGAAACCCCTTGGTTAAGGGAACTGGAGTGTTTTGCTAGAAGAATCAGGTTGGCTCTACAAGAATCATATGAGAGAGCTTGGGGGGGAAGAAAGCTTTCTAAGTTAAACCCCCTGGAGAGAATTTGATGGGGTAATGTCTACATATCTGTGTTTTTTAAAATCTTCCGTTGTGATCTTGGGATGGGAACAGTGCTATTTTTCAATTTTCAATGTGCCTATGAATCATGAGGAGATCTGTTTAAAGTATGGGTCCTCATTGAGTAGGCCTGGGCTGGAGCCTGAGAGTCTGCATTTTTGACGGGCTCCCAGGTGATGCTGATGCTGCTGGCCTGGGGGACATGCTTGGAGTAGTAGATAGCTGCTTCGTGTAGATTATCACTCAAGAGACCCAAGCACTGAATTCGGAGAAGAAACTGGTTTCGACTATGGTGCCTTCCATTCTGAAAGTTTGAGGGAGAGTCACTGAAACCTCAGGGATGCATTTATTTAGGCGATAGTGTGGTCCAGTGAAAAGAACATTGGCTTGGGAGTCACGGTTTACTGTTTGCATGACCTGGAACAAGTTATTTCACCTTTTTGGAATCTCAGTCTCCAATTAGCAAAAGTAAAATCTCCCTGTCAGGTTAGCATTAGGAAAAATGTGTTCCCGGGACCTAGCAGAGGGGCACTTGGCTGGCCCAGTCAGTAGAGCATGTCGCTCTTGATCTTGGGGTTGTCGGTTCCAGCCCCAAATTGGGTACAGAATTTACTAAATAAATAAATGAATGCATGAATGAGGGACCTAGTATAATTCTTGACAGAGTAGGTGTTGAGAACAGTGGTGACTATTATTATCATTCATGCTGTAGAATCCTCTTTTGTTGAAAGACCAGAGCTGAGATTCATGTGCTTGAAAAGTACTGTTAGAACGTCTGATCAGTTTTGCATCAGACAGAACTTCTATTCAATAGCCAACAGAAGGCTGTGGTTACTCAAGTAGAAATGATCTTGGCCTAACGTGGACCATTTGTTCTCATCTGCCCCTGCATTATTAACTTTTGCAGTCACTTTAAGTCTCGGCCTGATGAAATGTGACAAATGATTCACCAATTCAAATATTTGTCATGCCCCTGTCACTCTAAAGTCCAATAATTCCGAATTGTTGTTACTCCCTGCACAGAGCATGGTTCAGACCTGAACTCCTTTGAGCTCACTGTCCCCTTTGCCATCCCTCCTCAAGCTCCAAAGATGGGCCCAGGTTGGGCTGGTGCTCTCAGAGCCCTGTGTGACATAGGACCCTCAACGAAACCAGAGCTGAAGTGTGTGGGAGAGTCAGGGAAGGCTTCCTGGAGAAGGTGATGCCCAAGCTGAGCCTTAAGAGGAGGCACCAAGCTCAGGGAGGGAGAGTGGCTGGATGGCTCAGTGTATTTGGAGCAGTGTGCGTGGTTTGGATGAAACGAAATGTGGCAGGCAGGCGGGAGGGTAGTGAGTAAAGCTGGAGAAGAGGTAGCAGCCAGCACATGAAACTAAATGCAGCTAAGGAGGTTGGATATTATCTTGATAAGAGAGGCCAGTGAAGGATCTGAAGTAGGAATGTATGGCAGATGTGTTGAAGATGATATTAGGTACAGGGAGATTGGTTAGGAGGGTTTTTAAAATTATTATTTAAATTCAGTTAGCCAACATATAGTACATCGTTAGCTTCAGCTGTAGAGTTCAATAATTCATCACTTGTGTGTAACACCCAGCGCTCATCCCATCATGTGCCCTCCTTCCTGCCCATCACCCAGTTACCGCATCCCCTGACCCAGCTCCCCTCCTGCAACCCCGTTTCTTTCTTACAATTAAGAGTCTCTCATGATTTGTCTCTCTCTGATGATTTCCCATTCAGTTTTCCCTCCCTTCCCCTCTGATCCTGTGTGCTGTTTCTTGTATTCCACATATGAGTGAAACATATGATAATTGTCTTTCTCTGATTGACTTACTTCACTCAGCATAATACCCTCCAATTCCATTCATGTTGATGTAAACAGTAAGTATTCATCCTTTCTGATGGCTGAGTAATATTCTATTGTATATACACACTACATCTTCTTTACCCATTCGTCTGTCCATGGCCATCTCGGCTCTTAACACAGTTTGGCTACTGTGGACACTGCTGCTATAAACATTGGGGTGCAGGTGCCCCTTCGGATCACTACGTTTGTATCGTTGGGGTAAATACCCAGTAGTACAATTGCTGGGTCTTAGGGTAGCTCTATTTTTTATCGTCCTGAGGAACCTCCATACTGTTCTCCAGAGTGACTAATACCAGCTTGCATTCCCACCAACAGTGTAAGAGGGTTCCCCTTTCTCCACATTCTTGCCAACATCTATTGTTTCCTGACTTGACAATTTTAGCCATTCTGACTGGTGTGGGGAAGTGTCTCATTATGGTTTTGATTTGTATTTCCTTGATGTGAGGTGATGTTCAGCATTTTTTCATGTGTCTGTTGGCCATTTATATGTCTTCTTTGGAGAAATGTCTGTTCATGTCTTCTGCTCATTTCTTGACTGGATTATTTGTTTTTTGTGTGTTAAGTTTGATAAATTCTTTATAGATCTTGGATGCTAGGGGCACCTGGGTGGCTCAGTGGGTTAAGCCTCTGCCTTTGGCTCAGGTCATGATCCCGGGGTCCTGGGATTGAGCCCTGCATCGGGCTCTCTGCTCAGTGGGGATCCTGTTTTTTCCTCTCTCTGCCTGCCTCTCTGCCTATCTGTGATTTCTGTCTGTCAAATAAATAAATAAAATCTTAAAAAAAAAAGATCTTGGATGCTAGCCCTTTATCTGATTTGTCATTTGCAAATTTGTTCTCCCATTCTGTAGGTTGCCTTTTAGTTTTGTTGACGCTTTCCTTTGCTGTACAGGAGCTTTTTTTTTTTTTTAAAGATTTTTTAACAGAGATCACAAGTAGTCAGAGAGGCAGGCAGAGAGAGAGAGAGAGAGAGAGGAAGAGAAGCAGGCTTCCCGCTGAGCAGAGCGCCCGATGCGGGGCTCCATCCCAGGACGCTGGGATCATGACCTGAGCCGAAGGCAGAGGCTTAACCCACTGAGCCACCCAGGTGCCCCTTTTTTAAAAAAAAATATTTAATTTATTTATTTGACAGAGAGAGACACAGCAAGAGAGAGAACACAAGCAGAAGGAGTGGTGAGGGAGAAGCAGGCTTCCTGTAGAGCAGGGAGTCTGATGTGGGACTAGATCCCAGGACTCTGGGATCATGACCCGAGCCGAAGGCAGATGCTTAACAACTGAGCCATCCAGGCGCCCCAGTGCAGAAGCATTTTATCTTGATGAAGTCCTAACAGTTCACTTTTGCTTTTGTTTCCCTTGCCTTTGGAGATGTATCTAGCAAGAAGTTGATGCAGCCGAGGTTGAAAAGGTTGCTGCCTGCATTCTCCTCTAGGGTTTTGATGGATTCCTGTCTCACATTTAGGTCTTTCATCCACTTTGAATTTATCTTGTGTGTGGTGTAAGAGAATGGTCCAGTTTCGTTCCTCTACATGTGGCTGTCCAGTGTTCCCAACACCATTTGTGGTTGAAGAGACTGTCCTGGTTCCTATTGGGTGTTGTTTTGGTTAATTTTATATGTGACCCAGGTGGTCAGATCCCAGCTGTTACCCTTAATGCCTTTTTCAGTCTTTACTCCTTTTCCCCAGAGCAGAGTGGTTTACTGCAGAGGCGCCCATTTGCCTGCCTGGTCTGCCTCCCACGGTGCTGTGGTAGGAGAGCAGGAAAGTGTGGACTGAGCTGGGTAGCACAGAGTCCTTGGTCAATGTTTGGACCATACTTATTGTATTTCCATGCCATGTCTGCTCCCCCCTAGCTGGGGACATTGGGGAAGTTATGTAACTTTTCTGAACTTCATGCAGAGAACAGAGAGGACACTAACCCTTCAGTGCTTTTGTGAGAATTACTTAGACGGTGATAATGATGAGAATAATAATGACATCAGCTGTGAGGCAGGTCCTATTTCAGGTACATTCATTAATACAATAAAGCACACATCAAACCCCAAACTGGTGTATAGTTCAGGTAAGTATTGGTTTCCTCCGCCACCCCCCCCCCCGCCCCGCTGATACTGCACTTCCTGCAGTTTGTCAGCAGCTGATAGATTTTTGCCTTAGTGCTGTCTTACAAAGACTTCATTTATTCCCACAAATCGACACAGAGAAAATACTGAAGATTTCATTTAAGCTCAGGAAGCAGGCAGTGAGTACTTTCCAACATCATTTCATTGATGTAGTATTTGCGGCTTAGAAATCAAGTGTTCTTTAACCAGACTGTAACTTAATACCCGTTAGCCCTTGAACCTGATTTTTAGGTTCAGGATCTTGGGTTTCTGCAGAAACCAGACAGAGCTGATGCTGCTTCTGGGATGTTGTTATGTGCTATTTTGATACTTAGTGCCCATCTTCAGAACAAATGCGTAGTTGGAATAGGCCCCTGACTGCAAGCTTTGTGTTAGGGAGAAAATGGGAGTATGTCAGGTTATCCAAGGGCCAGGATGGGTTATAGGTCCCTATCTGGGCCCATCAGGCTTCCGATGATACCGGCTGGCTTAGTCTCACAGTAAATGAAAGTTCTCCATCCCCCCCTGCCCAAGTCTTCAGGCTACTGCTCACCAAAGCCTTTTCTTTTCCTTCTTTGTGCAGGTTTTAGGCAACTAGATCCTCTTTGACAGTATAAAGCATGGATTAACACTAACTGTGTAGCAATCCCAGGATTATGGGCTCAGGAGAATAAATCTTGGGTTGACCCTGAGATGATTTCAGTTAAGTCTCATTGTGAAGAGCGATGGGAGAGGCGGTTCTGAGCAGGTTTGCTGTTTATTCCTGGTTCCCCAAGACCAGTCTTCTGAGTATCACTGTCCATTGTGCATTTGAGACACAAGTGATTATTCCTGTGAAGCACTGTGTGATGCTGGCAGCAGTGATTACACCCAAAACTGGCTGTGCTTCTTGCCGGGCCTCATTCCTGGTCAATAGAGAAAACACAAGAAATGCAGGAGTCATTGTCATTGAAACACTCATCTGCTTATCGGTGTCTACGCTACCAGCAAGTCAGCAGTTAGCTTTCCTTGAAGATTAGCATAAAACCAGAAATTTTTAGAACATGCTCCCTGTCTGACCATCCTCTTTTTTCCTTGAAACTTCCTCCTCCCTCTGGATATAGATATCCCCCCCCCCAGAACCCATTCTCAAATGCTGCCTTAGAAAGCACGGGGCAAAGGAGAACAATAATGTGCAACCTTTCTCTTATTTCTTTGATTTTTCCAGCAACAGCTGCAGGCCTATGTGGCCTGGGTGAATGCACAGCTCAAGAAGAGGCCAGCAGTGAAGCCGGTGCAGGACCTGCGACAGGATCTTCGGGATGGGGTGATCCTGGCGTATCTCATCGAAATCGTTGGTCAGTTGGCCCTGGGCTCTGATGCCAGAACATGCCTTCTTTATCCTCCACATGCCCTTCAGAGCAATTTGCCACTGCTTTGTAATATACAGAAATGGAAGTATAGAAGGTTTAACATACTTGCCCAACGTTAATTCATTTATTTATGAGTCAGCAAACTCTGTGTGCTGGGCGCCGTATTATGCTCTGCCAATTGAAACTGATTCACAGTCTATGCTCTCAGGAGTGTCCCAATCTAGTTGGAAAGACTGGAAAGTGAATGCAATTCCATTCATGTACTTAGGACTCTGATGGGGTAAGGACAGAGAGGAGCACATGGGTGGATGGAGGCACCCAGTCCAGTCCTAGGGTTCAGGGATGGCTTGCCAGAAGAACTGATGTCTAAACCAAGGCTGGAAAAGAAAATAGTGGTCAGGCCAAAAGAAGGAGGGTTTGCCAGCAAAAGGAGCCCACCTCGACATTCCCATATCGTCCCACGAAAGGGCTTGTCCTCAGGGAGCCCTGGAGCTGTTGTTAGCCGCTCTTACTGGAGGACAGCATACCCTGTGTCTACAGCATTTGTCCACAGCTGTTATCATGACAGTACTGCCATTCACTGAGCAGTAACTGTTCTCCTGTCTGTCCCCTGTAGAGCTCTTTAAGAGCAGGTACAGTGTAATTTTTTTTTTTCCTGTTTCCACAACTCCTACCCAAGTGCCTGGCACATAATAGGCCCTCTGACATTTATTGGTCTGTTAATCAGCTGACCTTGCTTAGTCCTTGAGAGATGCAGGCTTGCAAGTGGCATGGAAAGAGCCCGGTTTGCTACCTCCGTGCGCCAGCTCATGGCTTCATCAGGGCACTCCTTTATAATAATAATGATGGTAATAGTTAGAGCTGCCATTATTGAACACTTTTAATCTCATTTCATTTAATTATCAACCCTTGAGAAACAGATACTGTCATCCCCATTTTCAGGAAACTAAGCTTAGAAGATTTATAAAGATGAATAAATAAATTCATTGAGCACTTTGAATATATTGAGCATTGTACTAAGCTACTTCAGATGATTTATGCTGTGGGGATGAGATGAGTACGACCGCCTTACTCATTTATGAGGTTCAGAAAGGCTAGGCGACTTTCCGAGGCCATGTAACTGTACCGTGGCAAAGGAGAGGTACAAAACTAGATCTATTTTAATTCCAAAGTTCATTTCAAACCCTCGTTTTCACTGATTTGAATTGATTATACTTGAAAATATAATCAGATAGAAAATGCAGAAGCCACAAAAGGATGTAAAAGCTTTTTTTTCCAGCCGCACCAGTGATGTGCTCTTTCTGGAAGCAACCAGTGTTAGCAATTTCTTGCATTTCTTTTCAGAGATGTTCTATGCATATGGAAGCAATATGAATATGTATTCTTGGTTTTCCAAAACCCCGATTCTTAAATGCTGCATTTTATTGTGATGGTATATGGAAAGGCTCACTGAATTCATTACCTTATTCCCCATTCTTTCTTTAACATGCCGTCATCAAGCTTTTGATCCATTCCTCCACTGAAACTGCTTTCATCCAGGTTACAACCTTTGCTGTATCAAATCCAGTGGCTTGGCCTCAGTCCCCATTTTATTCAGTTTAGCAGAACCTGGCACAGTTTGTCCCTCCTCTTCCAGTCACTGTCTTTACTTGGCTTCTAGGACCCTCCTTCCTCACTGGCTCCCCTTGTTCACCCTGTTGGCTTTTCTCCTTCATGACCTCTAAGTGTTGAAGTCCTCCATGTTTAGTCCTCAGCCCTTGTGTTTTCTCTGTCCCCAAATGATCTCCTTCCACATCCGTAACTTTAGCTCTAAACTTGTCTTTGAGTTCGAGACATGAATATCAGCTTCACGATCAACGTGGTGCCCCGGATGTCTAAAATGTAGCTCTAACTGCACATGCAGTTGGAATATCCGTCTAATCAGAACTTGGGATATCCGTCTCCCTACCAGTTCCTCTCTCCTCCAGATTTCTTCTGAAGTAACACAGGAGGTACCATTCACCCAGCTGTGGAAGTTGTCCTTAATTATTCTCTTTTCTTCCTATACCGTACCCAGTCCTTCACATGTGCTATCATGTGCTTCATGTGCTTCACATGTGCTATTTACATTAAAATTTCACCCAATATCTGACTTCTCACCGGTTAGCCTTTTCCAGTCAAGCCCAAAACATCATTAACCCTTGCCTTGACTAGTTTCATTTTCTAACAAATCTCCCTCTTTCCTCTCTACGTAAGCTGAGTCCATATACAGCCCTCTTTTAAAACACAGATTATTAATCTACAGACCCTTAAGTGACCTGGCTTTGCTTACCTATCGACCTTCTTCTAAGATTTGACTCCCCTTTCTCACTCCACTCCAGCCACAGCTGTTTCTCAGATAAGCTGAGCTCATTCCCACCCTGGTGTGTGGTTTGTTTTTTGTTTTAAAGATTTTATTTATTTATTTGACAGACAGAGATCACAAGTAGGCAGAGAGGCAGGCAGAGAGAGAGGGGGAAGCAGGCTCCCTGCTGAGCAGAGAGCCCCATGCGGGGCTGGATCCCAGAGGCAGAGGCTTTAACCCACTGAGCCACCCAGGCACCCTCCCACCCTGGTGTTTGTACCTGTGATTCTTCAGTCTGGAATGCTTCCTCCTCAAATCATAACATCTCTTACTTTATTCAGGTCTCTGCCCACATAGACTATCAGGGAGGCCATGATGCTGCTTTTCTTCGTTTTTCCTTACAGCACTTACCACTGCCTGAAATTATATTAAACATGTACTGGTTCACTTGGTCCTCTGTCATCCCTGGAGATAGAACGTCTGCAATGAAAGGGACTCTGTCCATGTTGTTCATGGTTGTTTCACTGGTGCCCACAATAATGTCAGGCATGCAGTGAGTATTTGTTGAATGAGTAAGCATACACACGGTCATTTCCCAGGCCCCTGTATATAGCTTTGAAAATTTGAAGACCCTCCAAAAGGCTCTTACTTTCTTATTCCGCATCCAAATTATAAACACCAAGGCTTAACGCACTTGCATATTTATATGTAATCTTAGCGTTTCCATCAAATATTCCCTTTCTTGGTATCTGGCTGTTATGAAACTTTGATAGTTTTTCTCCCTATAGCTTTCATATGTTTTCTCTCTTCTAACAGCAGGAGAAAAACTGAAGGGGGTACAGCTGGCTCCCAGTAACCAACAGGAGATGAAGAATAACGTGGAGAAAGTGCTCCAGTTTGTGGCCTCCAAAAAGATTCGCATGCACCAGACTTCGGCTAAAGGTCAGCGGCCCATCATGTCTTTGGGGGATACGTACACTCAGCTTTACCCAGTGATTATGAGGCTCAGAAGAACCATCCATTGTATAGCCAAGGGTTCTGAGTAGACTGGAATAGGATTAGGCCCGTGGCATCATATATTTATCCATAAAGAGAGTTACCCTCTTGGGACAGGGTGATTATCAAAATCTGAGTGCTTTGAAAACCTGGATGGAGATAGACATTCTTTATTCATTTTAATTGAGTAAAGGTTTGCTTGAGTGTATGTATGAAAATACAATAGAAATGATAAGATTGGGATATTAACTTTACAGTGTCTCATTTAAGTAATCAAAAATGAAGACAGATTATGTTTTTCAAGTTCCTTGGGTTATATGCTCAAGAATTATTTCAAGTTATAATAGCTATAGATTTTCCCATCCAGTTTTCCAGAAGAAAAATAGTTTATAGCTTTTTATTTTTTGGATATTACAGAATATTTCAGGCAAGATGAAAAGATGTTCTGGGAGCTCTGTACATAGCCTCTCTTGTAGCTGCAGAGCCCGAAGAGGACACTTCTCAGTCCGTATTGAGCCCAGCTGCAAGGAAGCAATTGTTTAGGTGGTCAGAGAGCCCAGGCTCCCTGGCCCT
>ML105248.1:0-13805 GCA_003697995.1 Taxidea taxus jeffersonii | reverse complement strand
AGTGGGCCTATTTCTAAGCATAAATATTTGGTAAGTCACTCTATCGTCATATAAGTGATGTCTAATATTTAGTAAGAAATTATAAGACATCCACAAAAGCAAGAAAAATAGTTACGAGTCAATCAGTATCTACTTGAGAGTAAACTCATATGACAAGGATGCTGAAATACCTAGAATAAGTTAAGAAAATATATGAAGATAGGATGGCAATGGAGATTTTAATATTATAACAAACCAATTAGATTATAAGATACAGTAATTACTGTTTTTTGGTTCTTATAATAAAAATTTCTAATTAGTCTTTTCACCTATTAAAGGCATAGTCATAAGTACTCCTTAATTAAAATTTTTAATAAGTACCTGTATAAAGCATAGAGAAGATGGCAGACCAAGGAATAAGTTAAAAATCATGGGACTGGGGCACCTGGCCTGGGTGGCTCAGTCGGTTAAGCGGCTGACTCTTGATTTTGGCTCAGGTCACGATCCCAGGGTCCTGGGTCCAGCGCCACATCGGGCTCCCTGCTCTTCGGGAATCCTGCTTCTCCCTCTCCCTCTGCCTGCCTCTCCCTCTACTTGTGCTTATGTATTTTCTTTCTCTCTTTGTCAAATGAATAAATAAAATCTTAAAAAAAATAAAAACCAAACAAACCATGGGACCAACCCATACGGATCCTGTGTAGCTAAGGGATAAGATAGGTTTTGTACCTTTTGCAACGAAGCATGAAGTCCCTTGGGATCCAAGTTTCTAAGGTCACCTTGTTCTGTGGTTCTTGCTCCACCCCTCTTCATGAATTGCGTGGGCATTCTCTACACTGTCTACAAGTTGGCAATGTCTGCACCTCCTGCTCTGTGTCCCTTCTTCCTTAGTTGAGATCTTGCCTGGCTTCTTTGAGCTCTTTTGACTCTGAGCAACCCTGCCTGTTGGGACCCTCGTTATTCCCTACGAAAAATATCTGGAATGGGTGAAAAGTGGCGGCCTCATGATAGTGTCCATGCCCAAAGCACCTCCTCATGGCTTATGGCCCTAGGGGTGACTTCCCGTGGATCACACCCCACGAATGTGGCTGGTGTTTTGCAATGGTGTGGAGGCTGCGCTGTGACCCCAGGCAGCTTCGTGCTCCTGGGACACTTCGAATGACTGGAAATGAGGTGGGATGGGAGCAAGCTCTGACCTCAGCCTCTCTCTCCGACTGTAGGGTTGCCTCACTCACAGAGCTCCCCGGCTGTCAGCAGCACCTGCACTAAAGTGCTCTATTTCACTGACCGGTCACTCACACCCTTCATGGTCAACATACCAAAGAGGTGAGATTCGCGGATTGCAATTTCTCTTTTACTTTTTAAAAGGACAAAGTAGTGACAGGAGGCAGACTCAGGAGTTACCTCCCACTGAACGAGCTGAGAGGTGTATGAGAAACAGTATGGTGTAGGAAGAATACAGATCAGGATCCTAGTTGCAGTGTCACTGCTAACCAGTGGCGTAAGGGACAAGTCATGATCTGCTGAAAAGTACAGACACAGTAATAGTGCTTCCAATCCTGATGCACAATTATGTTCCAAGTTAGGGAAAATCATTTTTTAAGGGTTAAAAACAGCTCCTGTTGGTAGCCGTGGGTTGCAGCCTGGCCCTCCAGGGCTGTAACTCATCGATCTCGGTCCTGTTTGATGATTGCATCTAAGCAATTGAGAATTCATGTTAAAAACCTTCAAACATTCCTTTATATACTCCCTTGTAAGGTAAATAAATGGCTTTGAAAGAAAGACTTTTTAAACTCTGGAACCAACAGCTGAGAGATGTAACAGGTTGTCTCTCTCCTGGAGAGTTTGCTTAGCTGGTCTGGGCCAACAGGGAGCTTTCTGCAGCTAGAAAGATGAAGATGGTGATGTCTGACTTAACTCTAGTAGCCTAGAGAGATGGAATATTGTTGCAAAGAAGAAAATCAAGAGAACTTAGATGTATTGATAGTTCAGCAAATTAGATTTCAGAGATCTTATGATGTCTGATTTCCAGAGTAAAACAGACAAAAGCCATCTGGCTGCTGCTGGAACACAGACATCTATTTTAAATTCTCAGAGCACCCCATCGGTAATGCTGTCCTCCTTTCCTCTTGGTGGCTCCCTAACCTCTGCTGTAGAATCGTCTGGGTTCACAGGGGCGGGGACCTAACAAGGCCATGTCATTTCTGCCTGGAGAGTCTTTGGCAGAGGCCTGGCTTTAAAGGTAACATCTCGTCTTCCCAGCCTAATGAGAAGCAGTCTACGTCAGTGCTCTTGCCTTTTGTTGCAGGTTGGGGGAAGTGACACTAAAGGATTTTAAAGCAGCTATTGACCGGGAGGGAAATCACCGGTACCACTTCAAAGCGCTGGATCCTGAATTTGGCACTGTCAAAGAGGAGGTACAGAATCCCTGGGGAGCCTGGGTGGTATTACTGATGGTTCCTGAACCCCAGAGCCGCCTCCTCTGCGACTAGTACCCGGGTTCCCTCCCCAGGTCAGAGGAGTTTCCCAGAACCTCAGGCCCTTCTGATGACTCTAGACAGATGTGGTCAGGGAATGCACAAAGAACTGGCAGCTTCTTCAGTTCAAGGATTTAATCACTTTGACCAAACTGGGACAGAATGCTTTATTTTAGCAGTCCATCGCCTTAACCACTCGGCCACCTCGTCCGCCAGAAAGCTTTATTTTAAAAAGGAGAAAGTTTTGGTAGTGAAAATAAAAGGACTTACGCTTGAATGGAAGCTTGGCTTGAGGGGGTCCCTTCTCTATCTGTAGCTAAATCTTAGAAACTTTTCTGCTTCCTGTGTTGAGCAAAATAAACAAACAGGCATGAATATGTTGAACTATTGGGATGGTAGTTTCTCAGATAATTAAAATGAGGAACTTCTGGAAAGTCGCGTCTGCTTATTCTCAACTCCTTGACTGCACCTCATGCTCTGTGTCCCTTCTTTCTTAGTTGAGATCTTGCCTGGATACGTTTCTCTTTATAATCCATCTGCCAAATATAGGGAAGAGAGTTCTGGGTTCTTACCACATTAATCACATTGTGATTAAAGCCAATGTTTTATTTCATAAATATTTCCACACTGAAATGCCTTAATAGCCCTGTTCTATTAGTGGCTTAGAAAATTGAAGGAATGAATAAAAAGAACTGCCTGTTCTTTTGGTCTTCTTTCTAACCCTTTCTTTACAGTAATACCTGGGACCAAAATTTTACCCTTTCTCATTTTTGTAATACTTATGCTACTGCTTTCTCCTAAGCACCCTAAAGTGCTGTATGGTTAGTAATTTATTAATTCTAATCAATCTCTATAGGCAAAGCAAGGTTAGGGATGCTTTTACCATTTCATAGATAAAAAAATATATATATATCATATAAGAATATATGTTATGTAATTTTAAAAATATATAATAATATAACAATAGGATGTATTATGGTATATGTTATATATAATGCACATAATCTATTATACAAAATACAATAACATGTTACATATGTTAAAAGTATTTTGTATATATATATATGTATGCATGAATATACATTTTTATATTTAGGTATAACTTTAGGGATGAAACAAAAGGACCATAGACTCTAACTTAAGGTTTTGCCCTGTATGTTCTTTATCCTCTGTGTTGAGATCTTAGTTTTGTCAGCAGCAGCTGTCTAGACAGACTCCCTGTCTTACTTATTTTTTCACTGTGCCTTTTTTTTTTTTCTTCCTCTAGGTTTTTCACGATGATGATGCCATCCCTGGGTGGGAAGGGAAAATTGTAGCCTGGGTGGAAGAAGACCATGGAGAGAATTAATGCTGAGTATTGGATTGGGGGCTTGTGGAACTTGGCACCCCCTGGCTGTTTCACTCAGGAAAGAGGACTAAAACCAGAATACACAAAGAAGTTTCTAGTTTGTGCTGCCAAAAAAGAAGCTTCTCCAAGTGTGACAGCCCCGGGCCAGTACTGTTTCCGTGCCTGGCTTATGTGGTACTTAAAATCCCTGTCCACCTGTAGACCATGGGTTCATCTGGAGTTCCTTGTCCGTGGGAACACAGTGTTTTATTCTACTCTGAGGACAACAAACCGAAGGCCTTAACCAGTGGGAATGGATGATCCCGCTCCTGTAGGGGCATGGCTGCTATTATCTGGAAACTGGGAATTGGATGCATCACTCCTGTTTGTTAAAGTATTATTTTAATTGGCCTCAATGGTTGCAGCAATCAGAGTCCCAGCATTTGTACTCACAGACAAGGCAAAGGTACCAGCTTTTTTGCTTCTTTGCAGCTATTGCAAACCAAGAGGAACTCATGAGGTGGTACCAAAGATGAAAGCCCACTCTTCAGGAATTTTTGGGACCAGACATGGATGGTGCTGAATTGTTGATTGGATGGAAAAAGGGCTGCCCATATTGTGCTATACTTTTGCTAAAACCATGATGAAGTAAGACCTTGGGTTGCCTCTTGTGTCTTAACTGGTTCTGCAACTTGTCCTTTAGCCCACAGAGGGCACATTTCATGTACTGCTAGTTTTCTCTGGGGACTCTTCCACTGTAGAGCCATTTTTTTTCCCTTTCCAACTGACGAACTTTGTGTTTGAGAGGAATAAGGAGTTAAAAGCCTCCTTAAAAATCTAGGCGGGTATGGAAAGGTGCTGCTACCCATATTTCCTTAACCTCTTTCTCTCATGACTTCCTTTAATTCATGGGGTCTCCTTTGCAGTCAAAAGGAGACAGACCGTTAATTTCAGTGTTTGTGATTTATGAGTACTGAGCATGAGTTATTGGTCTACCCCTCTTCATTTCAAGTTATTTTCGATTATGTATTTAGTCCAGGTTGAACCTTTAGGGCACAATAGGAACCATGGGGCATGGAGCATGAGTTGTGAATGGCAGGGTTGATTCTGGGTTAGAAAAAAAAAACCCTAGAATCCTTTCTCATGTGCAACATTGTCAAGTGTAGAAGCTAAGAGAAAAGAGTTAAACTTCCAGAAATTACTTAATAACTTGGGTTTTCTCAGTCATTTACCAAGCACCATCAACTAATTAGCCATATATGTATATATATGTATGTATGTATATACATATATATGCACACACACACACACACACACACACACACATACATACAAATACTCATTCCCAAAAGCAGTCAGCCTGTGACCAATGTACACTGCCAACCAGGAGAGTCAGACAAGTCAGTTCTGGGTTCTTGACCTGTCTGTCTCTAGTTCATCTCTGTTTTCCAGCTGTTTCAACAGACTACTCATTGGAGCTCTGAAATGACGTTTTGTTGTTTTATATAAATGTCTTTTAAAATAATTCATGTCTGGAGAATTCTTTTGTACTCATTTGCTTTTTGTCTGAGAACCATGTCTATTTTTATAACTTGAGTGTGAGTTCTATAATGTTCTCACATTCTATATACTATCCATTTTCTAGAGAACCCAGTAGCTTTTATAAGGCTCTTCTCTTCTTACCCTTGTGGTTTCAGAACAAGCTTTATTTTATTACAAGTAATTAATGACAACTAATTCCTGGTTCTAATTCTACCTGCCATTTTGGTGGTGGAGGTAGTTTTACATAATCTATTTGATTGCTCCTCTAGCATACAGAAGGAGCTCAAAAGATATCTGATATCTTTCAGTAAGTTTACTTGATCTTCTCCTACTGAAGAATTTCTCATTAGAAATGACTGGGAAAGTCAGTCAAAAGCAAGAATAATTCATTACGAAAGCAAACGGAAGAAAACAGGATATTCTGAACCCGCACCCCCCACCCCAGAAGTCTGGAGAAAAGGTCCTCATGTCACCAATTTCTCTGTTGCATGAATTTTAGTGTTTTGCTGTAACACAGCATGAGGGTTCTTAGGCCAAAATTCGTTACTGTATTTCCAGTACAATTTATCTTGAATATCTGTCTCTTAAGTTAGTTTTTACTTGTCAGTTTTCTTTGAGCAAACATTCTCACCATTATGTAGAATTTAGCTTTTCAGAGAAAATTAAATGAGAGAAAAATTTCAAAGTCCTCTACCTTATTTGGCTTTTATATCTCTGTCCTTTGGAAGAGGAGCTGCATGGCCTCAGTGCCTCCACAGAAAGCTGAAGTTCAGTTCAGGGGAGAAAATGAAATAGTTTTTTCCCCTTTAGCTCA
Source organism: Taxidea taxus jeffersonii (assembly GCA_003697995.1). Lineage (NCBI taxonomy): Eukaryota > Metazoa > Chordata > Mammalia > Carnivora > Mustelidae > Taxidea > Taxidea taxus. The sequence continues at coordinate 7,669 of ML105248.1, read as the reverse complement.
TTAATCTCCTATGCCACAGGTAATAACTAAACACCCCCATTACAGGATGTCACTCAGTAATTTTTGTGTACAATGTGTTGGTAATCCCCATTCCAGTTTCTAAAGACAGGAACCTTCTGAGGAAGCGTGTGCTTTGGTTCCTTCTGGTTTGAATTGATTCCTGTTTGTTACACTTTGGTTGTCCTCGAAGCCTCTTGACTTATTCCAAGGATTGTCCCCTGACATTTGTGTGGGATAGTCCATCCGAACACTGAAATTCTCTTTCTTTGAAAAAACTAAGGAACTAGAATGTTTAGAGTTCATAAAATAACCTCTAAACCTATGAGATTAAAAAAAATGATCCTCCCACAAAAACTAGCTTAGAAGAAAGCTCAGTTCTTCAAAAGTCGTCATTTAAAAACTGATGACTATTCTCACTCAGTTCCCTAAATTAGCTGGAATTGGAACACTTTACAATTTGTACCTAAGGAATTTGGATTAAACTTAGTTAATGGCATTCCTACTTACTGATTAACATTTCAGCTCTTTTTGACCAGGATGGCTGTAAATTAGGGAAAAGATCTTTATGTTTACATCCAATCCAAGAGGACTCTAATTACTTAAGAGCATTTATGTCATAATTATAATAATTTTCATTTTTTTCCGTAAAATAAGCATTATGATTGCACACTCCTATTGTCTGAATTTATGTAAGAGGTATAGCTTGCTTAAAATATATATGTAAAATTATATTTTCTTAGAAACATGGATGTTTGCAACCATTGCTTTCATAGAGATTACCACCATGCATTCTCCCTGTTTTGTTTTCATGAAGACTGTGTTATACCAGAGGCTTCTGATTATCAAAGTGATAACCAGTTTTAACTGCCTGTATGTACCAGATTTGTAAACTAATTTAAAAAAAAGCAGAAACAAACCATGAATAAAATGGAGTTTGCAAACTAAATACTGTTAGTCATTTTCACTTGGGTTTATCGTCTGAAATTAATCAGCAAAGCCATTTACATTTAGTGCAAGTCAATTTCCTCAAGTGATCTCCCTGGTAGCGTATTTACTCATTACCTGGGGAGCAGAGATAAGGGTTACTTTATGACCATAGATATTTTACCATTGGCATTTCAAATATAAGCACAAAACACATTATTATTGTCAAAGAAAATTCATTGATTTAGCACTTCTTTTGAAATTATATATAAATGTGCAAACAAATAAAAATCTGAGTACAAGCTGTACTCAGAACCAGAATTTCCAAATTAATTTGAAAGCTGCCTTCCTAAAACTTAGGTCAGCTTCATGTATCACTTCAATTTAAATGTTTTATATATTTATATTTTTAGTCCTGAGCTTTTACTTGACTTGGAATTGCATATTTTCAACTATTAATTATAAGCCATTTTAATTAGGTCATTATGTTAAAATTAAGCATGTAAAGAACTTTCATACCCAGTAATTCCTCTTTCCATCTACCCATTTCCTATTGGTTGTCACCATTCTACAAGTTTCTCTACTTCAAACCTTAGAGTCTTGAACCTTCCTTTTCCTTGACTTCTGTTATCCAATCTGTTTAGGGGAGTTCAGACCTATTCTCTCAGGCCTAAAAACCTAAGAATTCCTACCCCACTTCCGGGGTAAACTTACTACCCTGGACTGTTTGACCTGTGCCCTCCTGTGATTTAATTACACCTGTCAAAAGTATATTCAAATAAAAACCGGCTATGCACTGAAAAATAACAAACCCACGTTTAAGTAATCCTACCTAAGTAAGTGATCAGCAAACTGAAAACAGTATCATACAAAGGCTGATTTAGATCCAGTTAGTAAATTCCAATACAGTGGAAGTAGTAAGATATTCTGGTCAATTCAAAATCATCAAAACATTTTCAGAATTTATAAAGTTACAGTATAAACCCTTTCACTAATCACAATTATTCCTCCAATAGTTATTCCTAGTTTTACATAATTTGTAATATAATTGTTCTACTCTTGTAATTTCAAATGTGCCTTTCCATTTAACCTGTTACTTTATTACTTCTCAGTTGTACTGCCTATGTATGTATTACTGTTAGGCAGCTGTGACTGCTTGCTTTCCTCCTATTTGGAGAGTAACATTTATCAGTTCTTTTTGTTATAAAGACACTAAAACTATAACACTAAAAGTGTTATAAAGACACTAAATAAGGTTTTTACCTTATTCTGAATGCTTTAAGGGTACAAGAATAGAATTTTGGGGAAGGATGTAAACATCCGTCTGTTGCTTCTTGTACTGCCATCTATAGAAACAACTGTTTGTAATCAGTCCACTCAATGAGTGCATCTTTTTCACTGCAATCTTGATACAGGGTTTTAGCCTTTTATTTTTTTATTAAAGATTTTATTTATTTATTTGACAGAGAGATCACAAGTAGGCAGAGAAGCAGGCAGAGAGAGAGAGAGAGGGAAGCAGCCTCCCTGCTGAGCAGAGAGCCCCATGCGGGACTGGATCCCAGGACCTGAGATCATGACCTGAGCCAAAGAGAGTGGCTTAACCAACTGAGCTACCCCGGCACCCCAGGTTTTTGGTTTTTAAAACTTAATACTTTAGTAGGTATGTAATAGTGCCTCCTGTCTGTTTCAATTTTCCAAATGTTTAATTACTAGCAAGGTTGAACATATTTTCACATGTTGGTTTTTCCTATTTCTTGTGTTCTACGTGTTCTGACCATCTGTACAATGGGGACTTAGAGAAATAAATACAACATAAATACAGATATAAATTCCTCCTAATCTAATGCCACCCTCAGCTCAGAAATGGGTACTTTTCACTTGTGGCATGATAACCCTACAATAGAAGTATACCTAACAAATGTGGATAACTTCCCATTTATTAATTCAAATGACATGCTTCAATTTCCAGTATTTACCGGACGGTATACCAAACTCTAGTTTTGTACGAAATATTTCAAGCGTAACAAACCTTTTTGCGATTTAAAGGGATTCTATAGTAAGTCAGAAACGCAAATCTGTTTTGAAAACTTGTATCTTCATACACAGCGCGTACATGCTTAGTCCCGCTACAGCACACCTTAATGGGGATGGGGGAATGAATGTTCCGCTTGGCTGCCCCTCACACCATTTGGCTGGAAACCTGTTCACTCTGATTTCCGGTTATGCTACAAACCTGAAATTAAGCTTTTGTAACTTAACACCGATTCCGCGGAGCGAGGCCCCAAACCTGGCCACGGCTGGGTGGGCAGAGGCGGTCTGCACATCACCAGAACGCCCTCGGAGAGCTCCGCGCGCGCGTCTCCCGAAGCGTTCCGTGACCCTGCCCTTGGCCTCAGGCTCCCTGCCCCGCTTTTCTCAAAACTTGGCCACTCCCCCTCAGCCCACCTCTCAGGCCATTCTGCCTCCAACAGCCGGGTTCTCGCAGCCTTTGTAAGCCTCTCCCTGGCGGCTGTGCCCTTCCCATCGCTTAGGCCTTGTGGGACCCCGAGATGCCTCTCCTAGGACCCCTCTACCTTAAACCCTCTCCGCGTCTTATTTTCCCCAAACCGGCGCCTGCATTGGCTCCGCTGGAACGCCCCTGCCCCTGTGGCTGGAAAATAGTCTACCCTACCCCCTGTCGGCCACCCTTTCCCCTACTCCAGAGAGGAAGAGCAGACGTTCCACCCATTTCTGGGCTGGGAAGGAGTGCGGTGAATCCTCGAGCCTATTTTACGACAATGTGCGGCTGTGCGGCGCGGCTGACGGCAACGCCACACTGCTCTTGGAGAGGTCACTCCGGAGACGGCGTTGGTTTTGGGGTGTGGGGGTTGCTGGCACTATGTGGCGCGTCTGTGCTCGACGGGCCCAGAATGCGGCCCCAAGGGCGGGGTTCGGGGTTCAGTGGGCGGCCTTGCGGGAGGACCCGGGAGCTCCATGCGTGACTCCGCGGGCTGGTGCGGGTCCGGCTCGTTGCAGTAGTGGGACCACGGGGTATGGCAGGGTCCGGGCACTCTGCGGCTGGAACCCCAGCTCGAGGGACACACAGAGGAATCGCTTCCTGCTGCAGCTTTTGGGATCGTCCAGCCGCCGCTGGTATAGTCTGCCCCCGCATCAGAAGGTGAGCCCCAGTCCTGCCCTTCGCGGGACCCCGTTTGTCCTTCAGGGCAGACTTCTTGGCCTCGGAATCCTCCCTCTGAGGCTTCAGTGATCTTCCATCCCCTTTCCAGTGTATATCACTTGTCTCTTCTCCAAAACCCAGCTTTGCTGTGGCTCTTGAGCTTTTTAACCTCTCCTTATCTATTCCGTTGAAGGAAGAATTCCAGGCTTCTGTCTCTTGATCTGTTCCATTGAAAGAAGAGCTCCAAACCTGGGGCTATTTGTGGAATGTCTGCTGAGTTACTGTGGAGCAGGAACCCTTTCACTGCAGAGCTGGTGGCAGGAACTCCCTTTCTATCCCCAGTGCCCGGCGTGGGACGGGACTCAGTACACTCTCTGCATTAAATACAATTGAATGAAGCATTAAGCCAGACTGAGAGCGTTTTCTAAATGTAGTGTTTCTCCTTTTTCTCCTCCAGGTTCCGTTGCCCTCTCTTTCCCCCACAATGCAGGCAGGCACCATAGCCCGTTGGGAAAAAAAGGAAGGGGAAAAAATCAATGAGGGTGAACTAATTGCAGAGGTAAGTTATTTAAAACATGGAATTGAGTTAGAAGGAACTGGCTTAGCTCAACTGACTGTTAGCTTTCCAGATAGGTAATTATCCCTTTTGCTTAAGAAACTTAGATGTTTTTTACAACTTGATACTAGAGAAGGTTGGTTAGGTAAGTTGTAGCAGCTAGCCAGGCTGATTTTTAACTAATTCCTTTCAGGTCTATTAATAGAGGCTTTATCTTTACATGACTGTTGAACTGTGTGATTCCAGGCACAGTCTAGTAAATTTCATACTGGTAGCATTAAGCTTAAGCTGCTGCTTTGTGTTAAAAGGTTGAAACTGATAAAGCCACTGTTGGGTTTGAGAGCCTGGAGGAGTGTTACATGGCAAAGATACTGGTTGCTGAAGGTACCAGAGATGTTCCAGTTGGAGCGATCATCTGTATCACAGTTGAAAAGTGAGTAGTGCCTTGGTAATTTGTGGAACTCAGGTGCTTAGTGGAGTGTTTTGACCTAGAATTGAGAAAGGAGGAGTTATAGGCTTCTGAGACTACTTCTGTGGGTGTTAAATCTGCTTTATAAGCTCCTGTACTTACACATGCTTTCTCTTCCATAGGCCTGAGGATATTGAGGCCTTTAAAAATTACACGTTGGATTCCTCGGCAGCACCTGCCCCACAGGCAGCTACAGCACCAACCCCTGCTGCCCCTGCTTCTCCACCTACACCTTCTGCTCAGGCTCCTGGTAGCTCATATCCCACTCACATGCAGGTGAGGCTCAGCCCCCGGGTGTTCGCTCTAGAAAGTTTATTATTCGTTATTTTTCATATATGGCCATCACATCCTGGAAGCTGGCATTAACTGTGGCTAGCTCTTGTCATTTGAAAGTAAATAGAGAGTAAAAAAAGAAGAAAGTAAATAGGGATTTAAACATGAAAATTGACAGTTTTATTCCTAGTCATTATTTCCAGGTGTGTGAACTTGGACATTCCTTTAAATTTTCTCAGCCTGAGTATAGTAGGTAGGATAATGCTTGGCATTTCTCATTCAATAACATTGTCTTAGGTTTGGAGGATGATTTGTATTTACATCTCTTCCTTGTATAGAGTGTTTAGTAGGCCTGTAGTATTGTCCATTGAATAGAAGTCCCGGTTGATGTTTTCCTTTGACATGTGATGTTTATTTTTTTATTTTTTTTAAAGATTTTATTTATTTATTTGTCAGATAGAGAGAGAGCGCAGGAGCGAGCACAGGCAGACAGAGTGGCAGGCAGAGGGAGAAGCAGGCTCCTTGCTGAGCAAGGAGCCCGATGTGGGACTCGATCCCAGGATGCTGGGATCATGACCTGAGCCGAAGGCAGCCGCTTAACCAACTGAGCCACCCAGGCATCCCTGTGATGTTTATTTTTTAAGAGTGAACTAGGAGTGCCTGGGTGGCTCAGTCAGTAAGTGTCTGACTTTGGCTCAGGTCATGATCCCAGTGTCCTGGGATGGAGCCCCTCATCGCATCGGGCTCCCTGCTCAGCGGGGGGTCTGCTTCTCCCTCCCCCTCTGCTGTTCACTCCACTTGTGCTCTCTGGCTCTATCTCTCTGTTAAATAAATAAATAAAATCTTAAAAAAAAAAGCAAGTGAACTAGTCTCATAATATTTTTTTTCTTTTTTAATATTTTATTTATTTATTTGACAGAGATTACAAGTAGGCAGAGAGGCAGGCAGAGTTAGAGGAGGAAGCAGGATCCCTGCTGAGCAGAGAGCCCTGATGCGGGGCTCGATCCCAGGACCCTGGGATCATGACCTGAGCCGAAGGCAGAGGCTTTAACCCACTGAGCCACCCAGGTGCCCCTAGTCTCATAATATTAATAAATGAGGAAACTGGTGACAGAGTGTGTAGAATAGACTAAAGAGTTGAAGGCAATAAATATAATCGCAATTGGTTCTGTTAAATCCTTTTCTAAGAAACTACAGTGGCTTATTAGGTGTTATGGATATCCCATGTATATTTGTGTTTTGGATATTGGAAATTGGTAAAAAGCAACTGGCCTTTTTCTAAAGGATTAAGACTAAAACTTTTCTTTCACTTAGTTTATTTGTAGAAATTTCTGTATAGGAATCATTCTCTTTTTTCGGCATAATATTCTTCTCCCTGGTCTTTTAATAGCCACTTGTGAAGTTTTGTGTGGTGTTCAGGTCACACATTTGTTTCATCAGGTAAACTCTTCTCTGACTATGTAAGACACACTTCCTTTCTCTCCATTTTATGTCTGTAGCTTTGTGTGCAAGCATTACGGTTGTATTTATCTTTTAAGATCTGTATAGAGAAAAAAAAAAGATCTGCATAGAGATTACTGGCTCCACTGGTTTTGAAGAAGTAGATGGAGATGACAAATCCTGAACAAGAAAAACATTTAAAAAATATTTTCTAAGTAGAGTTATACATTTTTCTTGTTTTTCCTCTCTTTCCCAAGACATTAATTGAAATGATTTTCTCTCAGTATGATCCTCTTGCTAATTAGATATAAAAAACTAAGAAGATAACAAACAAAACCCATAATAACTGGGTAAGCATCCAAATTGAGTGGACACACAAGTCATATGAATGGCAAAGCAACATTTCATTGAAATCAGCCAGTCTGATGTTTAGATCTTATTGGGATGGAAGGGACTCTTTCATTTATTTTTCCTGCAGTTGTTAAAATTTTACTTTTTTCTTACCAATTTTGGTGCCTTTTTTTTTTCTTGTCTGATTGCTTGTGACCAGGACTTCCAATACTATATTGAATGAAAGTGGTGAGAATGGATATCCTTATTCCTGATGTTAGAGGGAAAGCTCTGTTTCTCACCACTGAGTGTGATATTAGCTATAGATCATATAAGGCCTTTATTTTGTTAAGTATGTTCCCTCTATGCCCACTTGGTTGAGAGTTTTTATCGTTTATGGATGTTGTACTTTGTCAGATGCTTTTTTCGCATCTATTGAGATGATCATATGTGTTTTATCTTTTCTCTTATTAATGTGATATATCACATTGGTTTGTGAATATTGAACCACTCTTGCATA
>RCUC01144611.1:0-25688 GCA_003697995.1 Taxidea taxus jeffersonii | reverse complement strand
CCTCCCCACCTCTTTCCCTGCAGAGCTGATGGGCTTTCTTCTGGGAAAGTCGAGCCACTGATGGAACCAAGAAGCCACTGCTGGCTATAGAGGAAAGCACGTGAGTGTGTGTGTGTGTGTGTGAGAGAGAGAGAGAGAGAGAGAGAGAGAGGAGGGTCAGTGCTAGGAAGAGATGAGGAGGGGGTTGAGGACTGGCTCTGAAAGAGTCTCTGAGCCCCTGAGAGACAGCCCTGATCTCGGTTTCCGGAGTCTTAGGGTGTGGGTGCCCTGCGTGTGCCCACAGGCACTCCTGTGTCCGCAGTTCTTGTGTGTCTGGCATGTGTCATTGTCACTCCCCCCTTTCCCTGCCCACGCCCCCGCACAGCTCTCTGTCACCGCAGCCCCCTCCAGCCTCCCTCCTCCCCTTCATTCCTGCAGTGGCTGCTCCCCTTGCCTTCCTCCCTTCTCCCCTGCCCCCTCCCCATTTCCGTCCTCCCTCCACCCCCGCCCACGGGCTGGTCTCCCTTCACTGGACCCGGCTCGCTGATGGATTCTCTTTGCGCAATCTGTGCGTCATCACACCCCCGAACCTCTAGCTGTCCAAGCCCCCAACCCCAACGCCTCTGGCAGGAGATACGGACGAGGGGTCTGATGGTTAGAGAGGGGCTATCTCTGACGTTGCACACTCACCCCCCCCCACCCCTCTGCAACGCGTTCAAACCTTCCCTTTAAGCAATGGAGAGAGCTGGAGTTGAGTCACCCCCCCCAACCTGCACAACCCCCTCCCCACCTGGTCTGCTCTCGCCCTCTAAACGTCCTTTGGGGGGAAGCAGAGGGAGGGAAAGAAGCAGGAGGAGGGTGGGGGAGAGGTGGGCTGACAAGGGGCAAGCCGGGCCGCCAACATAAGCTACAGAGTGAGCTGGACAGAAGGACAGACACACCTTTTTCTCCAAACACGCACCGACTGTGAACAGACACGACATAGAGGCATACATCCTCAGTCTTTCCCCTTTCTTCCGACTCGGACCCTTTCCAACGGGATTACCAAAACCGCAAGATCCACCCATCTGCCCCGGCCCAGGGCCGGCACCCCGCACCGCAGATCCGCGAACAGCGCCAGCAGGCGCCCAGATCCGTCCCTCCTCTCTCGGGTTCACGCCGTCCTTGGGTGTGTTCCCCGTGAACCGTGCGTGCTGTCGGGGGGGTGGGTAGTCCAGCCCCTTCCTCGTCTTTGGGATCCTTATCCTCCTCCTCCCCAGTATGGATCTCCTACTGATGCCCAGTCAGCCCCTGGGAGTGCCCCCATCCTGTTCGGCTCAGCGACGCGGGCTCCCGCAGCTGCAAGTTGCTCTGTAACCCACCCTCCCGCCTTGGAGCGTCTCAGCATTCACCCTTCCATTCATTCTCCCATTCATTCATTCATCCTTTTCTCCTCGTCCCTCCTTCATTCATTCATAGCCCCCTGCCCCGCCCGCCCCGGCGATTTCATTCATTCATTCATTCATTCATTTCCCCGGTGCTCAGCTAGAGCACGCCCCTCCAGCCGAGGCTCCCGGCGCGCAGGCGCGGGCCGGGAGACGAACACCTTCTCCAATCACTGGGCTGGCCCCCACCTCGAGGCGCCCGCCCGCTTCCCCATGAATGAACATTGACGTCAATGGGGCGGGGCGAGCCCACGTGACCCTGCGCTCTCCCCTTTATAAGGCGGCAGCGGCGCGGGCGCTGTCCAGCGTGCTGAAGCCGGAACGAGCGAGTCTCCCAGAGCCGCGCGGACCCAGCTGAGCCCAACCCACTGGACGCCAGAACTCGACCGTCGCTCCTATCCCAGCCACTGCTCGGAGCCGAGGCGGACGCGTCCCGATCTTCCCCTATCCCCACCCCGCCCCGACCCGACCCTCCTCTCCACCTCCCGCATCGTGACACCAGCTGGTAAATACTCCGCTGTCCATCCCTCAAACCCTCCGCAGCCGTGGGCGTGAGGGAGGGTTCTCTCTCCTCCCGGATGGGGGTGTTTAAAACACAGCGGGGAGCCCCCGGTAAGGGTCCCTGGTAAATGGGGGAGTCGCCGCTTTTCTCTTGCTGAAGTCGCCCACGCACCATCCGGGGAGTCCTGTGGGGAGGGAGCAGAGATTTTTTTCCCCTTATCTTAGCTGCTTAGTACGTGGGCGCTGGCAGTGAGATGGCTTAGGCAAGGGGGCGAGGAGGCACTGGGGGGAGCGAGGGTTGCGGGCGTTTTCCCATTTACACGACTCCAGAGATCGGCACAACATCTCTCTCCTTTGCACCTAAACGTCCCTCTTCTGGGTAAGGTTAGGGGGATGAGGGAAGCCCTGGATTTCCTGATTAAAGGTGGGGGAAGGGGATATAGAATCAGAGAGCGGAAAATTCTTACAGAAACCCTCTTTTTCTTTGGTCCCTTCTATTTTTCACAGTCTCCGGCAGTCCTTTGGTCATGAAATCGCTCAGGTTGCCGGCTTCCACCCTCTTCTGCTTCCTTCTACTGATCAAGGGGTTGGGAGCAGCGCCCCCGGGGCACCCTGAGGCGCAGCCACCTCCCCTCAGCTCTGAACATAAAGAGCCGGTAGCTGGGGACGCAGTGCCCGGGCCGAAGGATGTTAGCGCCCCAGAGGTCCGAGCCGCTCGAAATTCTGAGCCTCAGGACGAGGGAGAGCTTTTCCAGGGCGTGGATCCCCGGGCGCTGGCCGCAGTGCTGCTGCAAGCACTAGACCGCCCGGGCTCGCCTCCGGCGCGCGGCGGCTCCCAGCAGGAGCCAAAGGAAGAAGCAGCAGAAGCTCTGCTAACCGAGACCGTGCGCAGCCAGACCCACAGCCTCCCGGCGCCAGAGACCCAGGCACCTGCGGCCCCGCCTCGCGCTCAGACTCAGGAGAATGGTCCCGAGGCTGGCGACCCCTCCGAAGAGCTCGAGGCGCTAGCTTCCCTGCTCCAGGAACTGCGAGATTTCAGTCCGAGCAACGCCAAGCGCCAGCAAGAGACAGCGGCGGCAGAGACGGAAACTCGCACCCACACGCTGACCCGAGTCAACCTGGAGAGCCCCGGGCCGGAGCGCGTGTGGCGCGCTTCGTGGGGAGAGTTCCAGGCGCGAGTCCCGGAGCGCGCGCCCCTGCCACCCCCTGCTCCCCCGCAATTCCAGGCGCGTATGCCGGAGAGTGGGCCCCTTCCTGAAGCCCACCAGTTCGGGGAAGGAGTGTCCTCCCCCAAAACACATCTAGGTGAGGCATTGGCACCCCTATCCAAGGCGTACCAAAGCCTGGGTGCCCCTTTCCCCAAGGCGCGCCGTCCGGAGAGCTCACTCCTGGGCGGCTCTGAGGCGGGGGAGCGCCTTCTACAGCAAGGGCTGGCGCAGGTAGAGGCCGGTCGGCGGCAGGCAGAGGCCACACGGCAGGCCGCGGCGCAGGAAGAGCGGCTGGCAGACCTCGCCTCCGACCTGCTGCTTCAGTATTTGCTGCAGGGCGGGGCCCGGCAGCGAGGCCTTGGGGGTCGGGGGCTGCAGGAGAAGGAGGAGGAGCGAGAGAGCGAGAGGGAGGATGCGGAGGCGGAGCAGGAGAGACGCGGCGGGGCGGAGAGGGTGGGGGAAGAGGATGAGGAGGCGGCGGAGGCGGAGGCAGAGGCGGAGGAGGCGGAGAGGGCGCGGCAGAACGCGCTGCTGTTCGCAGAGGAGGAGGACGGGGAAGCCGGAGCCGAGGACAAGCGCTCCCAGGAAGAGATGCCCGGCCACCGTCGGAAGGAGGCTGAGGGGGCAGAGGAGGGCGGGGAGGAGGACGACGACGATGAAGAGATGGACCCTCAGACGATCGACAGCCTCATTGAGCTGTCCACCAAACTCCACCTGCCAGCGGACGACGTGGTCAGCATCATCGAGGAGGTGGAGGAGAAGCGGAAGCGGAAGAAGAACGCCCCTCCCGAGCCCGTGCCGCACCCCCGGGCCGCCCCCGCCCCCACCCACGTCCGTTCCCCGCAGCCCCCGCCCCCTGTCCCCGCCCCCGCCCGAGAGGAGCTGCCCGACTGGAACGAGGTGCTCCCGCCCTGGGATCGCGAGGAGGACGAGTTGTTTCCCCCCGGGCCCTACCACCCTTTTCCCAATTACATCCGGCCGCGGACACTGCAGCCGCCCGCTGCCTCGCGCCGCCGCCACTACCACCACGCCCTGCCGCCTTCGCACCACTATCCTGACCGGGAGGCCCAGGCGCGGCGCGCGCAGGAGGAGGCGGAGGCGGAGGAGCGCCGGATGCAGGAGCAAGAGGAGCTGGAGAATTATATCGAGCACGTGCTGCTCCGGCGCCCGTGACCTGCCCTGGCTCCGCCCCCGTGCGCCGCTACCGCGTGCGCTGCCACCCCCCTCCGTGTTTCTCCTATCCTTTCTCGGTGTTTGCATGCACCCCAGCCCCGCCCCTGGCCGCCTCCCGGCCCCGCCCCCGCCCTCGGGTCGCCCCGCCCCCGGGCTGCGCCGGGACCTGTCAGACCGCTTCCCGGATTCCAAGCCCGAACACCCCAGACTCACTCAAGGAGGCCCCCCGGGGCCACCCCAGGCGGGCGGGTGGTTTGTGCGAACCCCCCACCCCCACAACGGGCCTCTGTCCCCACCTAGTCCCTCTCGGGACGTCCCCGTCCAAAACCGGAAAAAGCTGTTCCAGTTAATTGTGTGAAGAAGTGTCTGTCTCCTGCCCTTTGGACCTCCCAGGAGCCTCTCTACCCTCTCCAGATCGCTGTGAATTTACCTATTCTTTCCCTTCTCTGTTGTAAATACCCCTCACGGAGGAAATAGTTTTGCTAAGAAATAAAAGTGACTATTTTATTAGGACTTTGTTCTCCATTATTCACCCGTCCCCTTGGGCCTCCGTGGTCCTTCCCAAGGGGCGGTGAGGGAAGCGCCGGCCACAACACCCATCGCCTCCTGTTCAAAAGCCAGGGTGGTGGAACCGCTTTCAGCCGCATTTCAGAGTAGAATATGGCCCATATCTATGAAGGAAGCCCAAATTCCACTTCCAGCCTAGCGGGGGTGGTGGTGGTGGTGGTGGTGGTTGGTCCCTAGGGTGGGGCAGCTCCAGGCCACTTAGGAGCTTCTAGCCATGATCCTCCAGCCTCTTAGGCAGTCCTGGTGGCTCCTCACAGCCCAATTCCAACCTCACCCACTCGCCTCCCTCCCAGGACCCCTAAATTCCCTGGTCTTGTGTATTTCACAACATACAGGGAGCAGGGGCTGCCAGCTACAGAAACACCCTGCGTTCAGCCACTCCTCAACCCTTTGGTAAGCATACAGGGATGGCTATACCCTTGACCCCCTGATTCCTCTCTCCAAATAAAACTAAACCAGCTGAATGAAGTCTTCCACAAAGGAACCTCCCAGGAGTGAAAGCGTGTCCGCAGGAGTTGCTCTTCCCTGGCTGAAGATGGCTGGGGAACTGGAGGTACCACGTTCAGAGAGGCACTGGGCTCACAAATCCGATTGGAATCAGGGCACTCAGCACAGGTTAAATTTTCACTTTGGATAAACAACGGATGTATTTTCATAGGACGGGAATCCTAAAAGTATTATCATTCAAATTGAACCGGAGGTCCTCTATTTGTTTGTTTTTTTCCCCTTTAACCCAGCAATCCCAGTTCCGGTCCCCTCCTGACTGATCCCAGGGGCCTTTCCTTCCTTCACAGAGCCCAAGCAGACAAAGTCCAGAAACGCTTTTCCTTTTATTTCAGAGGAAAGGAAATAAAGCCAGACGCTTCCCACACCCCACCCCTTAGCTCCTCTCTAGAGCTTAGCTCCTGCCTCACCCAAAACGTGGAGTGAAGGAGGGACAGTCTCCCACATAGCCCGCCCTTCCCCCAGCCCTCACTTCCCGCAAAGTGACAAGGTTAGAAAAAAATTAACCATGTTGTTCCTCCCCTGGTATTGGACAGAGTCCCTGCTGCAGCCGAGGAGGAGGAGGAGGGTAGATGAGGGGAAAGGTCTTCCCTTTCAGTACTCAGAAATCCCCCCACCCCATCCCAGGCAGAGGGGCTGCCCTAGCTGGCTACTGGGGCAGGGTGGAGGTAGGTTATGGGGCAAGGGAGAAGAGAAGAGCCCTGAAAACCTTTTCCCTTTAACCTGACATTATTTATATATTTACAGTTACAAGGGAGGGGAGAAAGTCTGGGGTAACATTAGTTCTTCAAAGGCAGGGAATGAAAGCCAAATAGCACCCCCATTTTGGTCACATCTTCCTACCTCCTAGCTCCTAAAACCTTCGTTGGGGAAAGGGGAAAGAGGAGATAAGGGTGAGGGAAGGAATGTTTGAGGGTCCTGAGCCCACAGCTCACTCCAGAAGAAGGTGAGGCAGCAGAGGAGGGGCGGCTGGGTCCCACCAAGAAAATGGGCACTCGTGCCCTGCCTCTCCACCAGCTCCCCACGGCTCCACGGGCCCAGGCGGGGTGGGGGGCTATGCCAGCCCCATCTCCTCCAGCACACTTCGGGGCGACTCATCTTCCTGAGGCAGAGACAGACAGAGGGTGACGCAGACAGGGAATGAGGGAGAGGAGGGTGGGCAAGACAAGGACAATCACGAGTGTGGGGGGGACACAGACAGATGGGGGGGAGAAAAGCCAATGTAAGCTCAAAGCTGGAACAGTCTCCAGTCTCCAGTCCCCAGGAGTCCCTGGTCTCCAGGGACCAGCCCCTAGAGCCAACTGTGGCAAGTAGGGGTTCCAGGTGGGGTCTGCCACCACCCAGAGAACCCAAAACCAGAAGCTTGGGAAGCAGGGGGCTCAGTCCCTAAGGCAAAAGGGAGTGAAGATGGGACTGAGGGGTGGGAACCCTGCTTTCTGGAGGCTGGGGGGTGCCAGATGGTTGGGTCCTTTGATTCAGAGTGGGGGCAGGGAGTAATAAGTTGCCATCAGGTTCCTGAGGGAAGGTGAACCAGACTGCAGAGAAATGAGTCATTAGGGTCTGAACAGCGCACTAGTAACAGGGGTGGGTGTGTGTGCCAGGGCACGTGCATGTGTGTGTGTGTGTGTGTGTGTGTGTGTGAGAAGGGGAAGCTGGACCAGTGAGGTGCCAAGTTCAATCCTACCCTTTCTCCTACTGCAGAGATGAGCCCCCATCTCTCCCCCTCCTCAGAGCCAGCCCAGGCCAGCTTGCTTGTCATTGCAGATTCTGGTGACTCATCTCCCTGCACCAAGTCTCAGCAGTGGCACAGCAGAGAGGGGGCAGGCAGTAATGGGGTGAGGGCGGGGGCGTCGGAGAGCAGAGAACCAACAGCCAGGCACCCTCTACCCCAACCCCCAAATCCCCACAGCCCCTTGCTTCTGAGGAGCAGAGGCTTTTGGTTGTATGTGTGCTGTTAAGAAAAAGGGGGGGATGGGGGACCCCACCTCCCTGAGACACCAGGAAAAAAAGAATTACCTATCACGTGCCTCTCTCTGATTCCCTGAGCAACCCCAAATGCCAAGAGAAGTATGGGACCAAAGAGATCTGGCTGGGACGAGACACCTTGGGTCTCGGGAGAAGGCGGGAGAGCGGGCACAGGCGGGCTGCTTGCCACTCTGACCTCCCACCCTGAGCGGTCAGTCAGGGCTTGAGGACAAGCTGGCCAACCGGGTGCCGTGGGGGCCAGACGCCACAGGGAGGGGGGCTCCCTTGGCAGCCGGAAGGCGGCAGCTGTGGCTGGCAGGTAAGTTGTCCAGGGAAGGAAGGGCCCCCTGTGCCATGGCACTCTTCCTCCTCCTCACTGTCCTGGGCCCATACCTCCTGCAGCAGGTCGGCCTGCTCGATAGCCTTCAGCACACTCTTTTTGGAAGTGTCCTGGACATCACCCCCCATGAGAAATTCATCCAAGATGAAGTAGGCCTTCTCAAAGTTGAAGATGATGTCCAGCTCGCACACCTGTGGGGACGGGGAGAAGGCAGAGTTGAATGTCAAGGTGCACTCCCACCCCACTAGCACCCCAGCCGCCCACCTCTTTTCTTCTCATGGCTCCAGTCTTCTTTGTGACCACTGCTCCCACCCGGGGCTCCTGCCCCAGGCCTATGAACCCCCGAACCCCCAAACCCCAAAGCCTTAGTACTCAGTTTAACTTTTCCTTCTCCTTGTCTCGCCTCTTTCTCTGTGAACATGAAAAATGAGTTGCCCTAATCTACCCTTGACTGTGATTCCTGCTGCCTTCCCCCCAAAATCTGTGCCATTGTTTCCCACCAGGGGCCAGGCTAGCCTCCCTCCCTGGGCTATACGGGGCCGGGAAAGAGGAGATTCTGGATCACGGCTAGAAAGACTTGAGCGCCAAGCAGGGCTCTGCCACTACACCACTAGATGGACATGACATTTCATTTCTCTGAGTCTGGTTTCTCATCTGAAAATTGAGATAACAACACCTACTCACAAGATAAAATGAGGAGCAGACATGAGAGCTGAAAGCACTTTGTAAACTGTTAATTTGGAATACAAATGAAGGAATTATTACTTCTCCCCGTCTAAGATCTGAGCTGACTGGCCTTGCATGGGCTATTCCCGCTCTCCCCTGCCGATCAGTAAATCCAGACTTGCTGGGCATGGGACCCAGACATCACTAATTAAAAAAAAAAAAAAAAAATCAACTCTCCAGAAAATTCCAATGCAGAGTCAAGGTCAGGAGCCACTGATAAAATCTGAATGTGGGCTCTGTCCTTTTGTGAGACCTCGGAGCTGAGCTCTAGATGTACTGAGTGGCAGATTCTGGTGTGTACCCCACCCCCACCCCCGGCTGATTAAGGGATATGGCTAATAGGCTTAAGGCTTAAAGAGGGGAATTAATTGCTGTTCTCACTGTTCCAACTTCGCCTCTCCCAAACCTTCCAGGCAGAGACTGGAAGGGTCCCAGGGTTTGGTAGAAAGAGGGGACTGCTGGGTATGGACAGGGCGGGTGGGGAGACTTACGCTGCCGAAGTACTTGTCCAGGAGCTCCACATACCGGTGGATCAGCTCCAGCGTGATGAGCTCATTATCTTGGCCTTCGATGGCGCAGCAGAAGTAGAGGCTGGCATATCTGCGGGCAGGGGCACAAGCGGGGTCGCTGGAGGGGTTGCTGGGCCTGCTTTAGGACCCAGGCACTGTGTACCCAAACCTCCCACTTCACCTTATTCCCAGCGCGGGTGGCCCCAGGGTATGCAAATAGTAACAACTCACCCTGCCTCTTGGTGGCTCTCACAAGACAGAGGCAAACATGCAAGCTCTTTCCCTCTTGCCCTCTGACCTGTTCAGTTTGACTCGGCAAAAACCTGAGCCAACTAATCCACCTGCTCAGAGAAGGAACCGGACAGGGCATGTGTGTATGTGTCCGGGTGTGCGTGCGCCCGCACTTGTGTTTGGGGAGAGGCGGGACAGGATATATTACTGTTGAATGAGGCTGCAAGGGACACGTGTGATGGACAGGATAAGGCCTTGGCGACAGAGGTAGGTGTCAGGCATGAGTGAAACAAGTGGGGAACCAGAATTTCTTCCAGGTAAGTTTGGAGAGTAAAGGAAGCTGGAGTTCCTCACTGCCCTCCAGATGTCCTTAGCCCAGTTCTCCCTGACCTTATTGCTCAGCCATTTGAACCCACTGCCAGATCCCCCTCCGGCAGGATCCGGACAGCTATGGAAAGTAGGTGGCGAGTCACCTCTTATAGACGACTTTGAGATCCCTCCACTCCAGGAAGCTGCACATCTTGGGCTTGCGAGCCAGAACAACCTGCATAAGCTCCCGGACCATTTTCTTTCGCTCCTTGTCTGATGTGGCCAGGTACCATTTCTGCAGCCGCAGCTTCCCCTGCCGGCTGAACAGCAGCATGAATCGCATCTAGGGGCAGGGGGCAGAACGGAGGGTCAGAGATCTGGTTCTCTGGGTTTGTTTACTCCAGAAACACAGCTACGAATGCGTCCCACAAATGCCTCTAACTCTTCTCCATTCACAGCTCCCATGGGCTTCAAATAGCAACCCTTGCTGTCAACTTTGGGTATTCCCAGCAGCAGGTGTCTTTCCTTCTGGGGCATGTCAGAGCTTGGGAGTCTGTCATTTGTGTTCAAATCCTGGCTCCGGTAGTGGAGAAATTTGCCTCGGGCGATTATTGTATGTCTCAGGGCCTCAGTTTCCTGGTCTGTAAGATGGATGTAATAAAAGTACCTACCTGTTTGGAGGGATTAAATGAGTTGCTATACACAACACAACTGTGCCTGTCACATGGTAAGGACTGTAACTCCTTAAGTGTCACTATTATTATTCCTTCACCTCCTGTTTCCCACTTCTGTCTTCCAAAGGTCAGTAAAATGCCTAGAACCGGGACAAGCAGCTCATAGCTGAAGCCACAGAGATGTCTGCTTTCTTCTGTAGTCCCTCTATCCACCACTATGCCAAAATGGGGTATTTTGTCTCTCCAGAAGCTACCTCAATTCTCCACCCTATCCCTAGCCATACACCCTTGCCGATGTCCCCAGTGCACTGCCCTCCAGTGCCAGTCGTATGCCCAGGGGCAAATTCCACCCTCTTCTCTCCTCAGCCAACCAGGCCTCTGGCCACCGACAGTCCTCTCTTTCTTCCTTTTAGGGTGCCTCCAGCTATGCACCCACTCTTCTCCAGATACCAGGTGACCGAAATTAATTTCCCTCTCAGTTCTTCGGTTAGGACACCGCCATCCTGGGTGGTTCCTGGAGCTTTGTGGAACAAAGTGCATGCTGAGTAGAGTGGGGAGGAGTACACAGCCCTCAATACCCCGTGCACCCCCAGTTTCCCAGTTCCAGGGGGGCCAGTCTACACCCTGGTTAGCTCCTTCTCCCTGCAGTTCTCCTCTTCCTGGGCATTACCAAGGGCTGGAATCCGTGGGTGTTTGAAACTGTACTTGTTTAGGAGAGTAAATGAGAAATCAAGGGGGTTTGGTGGTGGGGAAGGGGACAGGCTGCTAGCGCGGTGGGAGGGCAACAGAGGGGCGCAAGGGAGCCCTGCGCCTCTGAGATTGGGGGGCGGGGGAGCAGGAAGCCAGCAGGAAGACGGAAGGCCTAGGCTCCGGAAAGAGAATGGGATGGGGGGCAGAGAGCCAAGAGCATGGGAGCCGGGGATCTGAAGCCTGGGTGCCGGAGAGCAAGACCTCGAGCCCACTTGGCTTTCCCACCTCACCCCAGCCTGTAGGCAAGCAGGGCGATAAACCGAGGCAGGACATCCACTCCTCGGACCCGGAAACTCTCCCTTCCCACACATCGCTCTCCCCGGGCCCGCCGTTCCTCTGGGCTGCACGGGAACAGAGGGTCTTGGTGACCCGCCAACCCCGCCGCCTCCCTTCGCCGGCAGGCCCCCGCGCCCCTCTTCCCCGGGCGACTTCCTGCGGCAGTGGTCGGGAACCCCTGGACCGCCACCCGCGCGCTACCCCCGGCTCGGGACGTTCCACCGCCCCCTAGTCAGTCCCCTCTCGCCCCCCAAATGCGCCCCCTCCCTGTCCCTTCTCTCTAAAGCCGTTTCCAGCTGCTATTCCTTGCGAGGCCGTCTGGCCCACTCGCCCGGGTAAGCGGGGCCTCTGAGGACCAGAGGAAGAGAGGGCGGCCCCCACAGAGGGCGGCCCCCAAGGACCCCCGCAGGTGCAGCCCACGCCCCTCGGTTCCCCCTCCCTTCCCTCTCCACACAGCCTACCATCCTGCAGCCTCCGGCTCGGCGCGTCCCTCTTCGGCCACCGTACGCGCCAGCTCCACTCCCTTTCTTAACCTATCTCCTCCTTCCCTCCCTCTCGTTTGAAGCCCCGCCCCGTCCCGCCCCGGCTCCGAGGCCCTCCGGGAGGCGTACCGCGCAGGCGCCAGCTCTGCGGGGCGCGCGGGCGGGGCTGGAGGCGGAGATGCGGAAGCCATGGCAACCAGGTCCTCGACTTCAGCTGTGAGTAGCTCTGTCGTCATGGTAACAAGGCCGTCTGGTGGGCAGGTTGGAAGATGGGGGAGGAGGACAATGAGGTCCTCGCGCTTCGGAACCTTGGGGGGAAAAGGCGGGAAAGGGGGTGAGAGGTGGAGGGGACGACTGGTGGAGTTTGTGGGGAAACAGGGACGACTGATGGGGGGGCGGGGGGCAGTGGAGAGGACGCAGGGTGGGAACTGGACGTGGGGAAGGAGTCCTGACTTGAGGACTTGAGGAAGACTAGACAAAGCGCGGGTGGTGGTGGTGGTCGGGGAGGGGGGCGTTGACATAAATATGGAGCCCAAAAGAGAGATGTACCGAGAACCTGCCCCATGCGGCACCCACCTGAAGTGAGGGTGTGTAGGTAATGAGGGAGATGGGGAATTAAAAAGGAGGGGCTGGTAGGAAAGTGATGTGAGGAAAAGGGTGAGGAGCCTGAATGAAGGCAAAACGGGAAGAAATACAGAGCATCTTAAAAGGGCAGCACGGGTCGGAACGGAACAAGGACAGATGTAACCGGGACGCAAGGGACGCAAGGGCAAAGGTGAGGCTGTGAATTAGAATACGGGCTTCTGGGGCGGCGGTGGGCGCGTTTGAGCATGCGCACCTGTGCCCATGTGCTTCCTCGCGGCCGAGTGAAGCAATTGGCAGGTCGGGATAAGAGAAGACCTTCCCTTTTGTCAGGTCGAAAATGATGTTGTTATTGCTGAATAGCCCTTGAAGCAATTGTTGCTAAGGCCTCACCCGTCTCCATTTCATGCTCTTTTTTTCTTACTCTTGGCTATGAAGTAATATGCTATCGTTGCAAGAACAGGGGGCCTAAGTCACCTGGGATACGGTCCCCTCTCTGACCCTTACTGGATGTGTGGCCTCAGATGAGTCATTTAGCCCTCAGTGTCCTTATTGGAAAACTGAGGATGGCCATACCTGCTTTGCAGGGTTGTTTTGAGGCTGTGCAGAAAGTATCCGGCACACGGCCAACACTCGTCGGTATCCCTGCTTACTTTCTCCCTTTCTCAACTTCTTGCTTCTACTTTTTCTTTTTCCTCTTTGTCAATCCCCTTTCTCCTCTGTGTATACCTTCAGCTTACCAATGACATAGACGTTGGTTGAACTGTCTTGTTGTTGTTGGTTTTTTCTAATATGTTTGTTTAGGTCAAAAATAAGATCAATAAAGCCAGCTGTTGGCGTTAGGAAGGGCAAAACATTGCAGAGTGAAAAGAAGGAAAGGAGATGTGTAGGAGGAGCAGAAGGCAGAAGGAATGAAGAGATCTGTGCGCCTGGGTGGGGGGTGGAGGAAGGTTGTAGATAAGGAAGTAAAGAGCCGTGAAGCCGAGAGGTAAAGCAGTGAGCTGAGCAACAGCGCTTGGAAATTTGGAAGCTCTAGAGATGTGAACTCCTACACTCCTTGGAAAGCTGATACTTTCTAGAATTCCTTGTCTCAATGTGGCATGCCTCGCTGCGGAAAAGAGGATTCAGGAGAGAATTGTTAGAAATACGGATTTTGCTTCTGTCGAGTCCTACACTTCAGGTGGTTCAAAACAGTCTGAAGACGGTGGACTGGATCTTTTTGCTAAATATAGAAAATCTGAGTTGGTGGATCCAATTTGGCTTGTGTCTGCAGAAGAGTTCAGATTTGAGGCAAGGGGCAGTTGGGAGTCGTAATGGTTGCCTGAGTTGGTGGATAACTTGTTGAGAATGGTTTTTAAGAAAGTTAATCTTAGGGCATCTGGGTGGCTCAGTGGTTAAGCGCATCTGCCTTCAGCTCAGGTCATGATCTCAGGGTCCTGGGATGGAGCCCCACGTTGGGCTCCCATCTTGGCGGGGAGTCTGCTTCTCCCTCTCCCTCTGCTGCTACCCCCTGCTTCTGCTCTCTCTCTCTCTCTGTCAAATAAATAAAATCTTAAAAAAAAAAAAAGAAAGTTAATCTTATAGTAACACGGGGGACAATTTGAAAGGATAAATGGAAGGTTGGAAGATCATCTTTGGGAATCCAGGCACAAATATGAAATGGAGAGGGGCAAACTGGAGAGATGCCTGTAATGGGCACATCAACTGATATCGAGAACTCATCTATTTCATAAAGAAGAAAGAGGAAGAGTCAAAGATAAGTCTGTCTGGAGGGTTAAAGGGGAGATTGACCTTCATAAGTGATGACATTTGTATTGTCACCCAACAAACCATGCGACACCTCCCCAAGTCTGTCCTCTTCTGGCTGTAGGCGGTGGCTCCTGCAGTGGTTGGGAGGGGGTGGCCTGAAGTCTCTAGTCTCTGTGAGTTTATGCTCTGGATTTCTCCCTGTTGTGATTTTTTCTTAAAGATTTTTATCTATTTATATGACAGACAGAGATCACAAGTAGGCAGAGAGGCAGGCAGAGAGTGAGGAGGAAGCAGGCTCCCTGCAGGGCAGAGAGCCCCATGCAGGCCTCGATCCCAGGACCCTGGGATCATGACCTGAGCTGAAGGCAGAGGCTTTAACCCACTGAGCCACTCAGGCGCCCCCCTGTTGTGATTTTTTTTTAAAGATTTTATTTATTTATTTGAAAGAGAGAGAGAGCAAGCAAGGGGGAGCAACAGAGGGAGAGGGACAAGCAAACTCTATGCTGAGCGCAGACCCCAATGTGGGGCTTGATCCCATGACCCTGAGATCATGACCAGGGCCAAAATCAAGAGTCGGATGCTTAACCAACTGAGCCACCCAGGCACCTCCACACCCATTTTTGACACATTCTTTGAATAGTCTGTAGTTCGCCAATGATGTCATTTGTAGCCATCTTTGGTTTTTGTTTGTTTGTTTTTTTAACTGAGCAGCTGGGACCTTACCGTGTACTGTTCCTAAGAGTCTGGACAGTTAGAATACCTTCTGTGGTAGATGTTTGCCATTATCTTTTGCCTTCCAGGCTCTAACCCCCACTTCCTAAGGTTTAGGAATCCCACCTTATGAGGCTAGGGGGAGACAGAAGAACCTCCCAGTTGCATGTGTGGCAGTTCACAGAAGCATGTGAAGCTTCCTGACATTGCTTTTGCAGCCTTCTTTGGGACCACAGCATTGGCATGTCCATTGGATTTGGCAATTCCACACATCTGGCCAGACTATGGACTGGGAAGGAATGAGGTGATGGAGGGGAGGTAAGACTCTAGCAGAGGGTCAGAGGATCGAAACCTAGGGCGCCAGTGCAGCGGCACCAGTGACAGTGTTCTGTGCCCGGTGAAGGTCAGGGCAGGGGCACCAGTGTGATGTGTAGGGCACTGTCTGTAGTTTGAGATCTCCCTCTGGTTCTCTGGCTCTCAATCCCCTGAGGTCCCCAGTTTCCTTTGGTGCTTCCCTTAGCTAGAGTTGGTTTCTGTTCCTGGGAACTAAGAACTCTGATAACCTTGGTAAGCATGCCATATCATTTGCTGGCTGCACCTGTAAGCCTCTTCCACCAGATTGGAAGCTCCTTCAAGGATGGAATCTTATTCATCTCTTCTTTCTTCCCTGCATCCTCCCGCATAGTACTTGTGGACTGGCATCCATTATGATTGGTATCCACGGTCCTCAAATCTAGATGTTTCCATCTTCTAATCCAACATATGCTACAATCTCATTTTGTATATGGTGGTAGCTTGTCCAATATAGTGGTTACTTCTTTTCCTGTTTCTACTGTGCCCAGCACGGTGCCTGACAGCAACAGACACCCAACATTTGTTGAGTAAGTGTACACGGGATCCCCCATTCAAAAATCGCATTGTTAAAAAAAAATCGCATTGTTGGGGCACCTGGGTGGCTCAGTTGGTTGAACGTCTGCCTTCGGCTCAGGTTATGATCCCAGAGTCCTGAGATCAAGCCCCACATCAGGCTTCCTTCAGCAGGAAGCCTCCTTCTCCCTGTCCCTCTGCAGCTCTCCCTGCTTGTGCTCTCTTGCTCGCTCTCTCTCTCTCAAATAAATAAGTAAAATCTTTTTTTTTTAAGGTTTTATTTATTTATTTGACAGACAGATCACAAGCAGGCAGAGAAAGAGGGAGAAGCAGGCTCCCTGCTGAGCAGAGAACCCGATGTGGGACTTGACCCCAGGATCCTGAGATCATGACCTGAGCCAAAGGCAGGGGCTTAACCCACTGAGCCACCCAGGCGTCCCTAAAATCTTTTCTTAAAAAAGAAAATTCCATCGTCATCTCAAGCTTCACTGACGTCCTTCCTTCACATTCCCCTGAAGATTTTGGTTTCCCATCTTTTGGTTTCCCACCCTGGTCAATGTCACAACCTTTTCATAGTCTTGCAGACTATAATTCTGGGACATGAAGGATAACAAGAAAGCGTGGTTGTTTCGAAAGGCAGAGGCCAGACTTGTCTGACTAGGTCAGGAGAGGGCGTTTCAAAGAAGGGGAGAGTTGACTGGCTGGGTTATCAGAGGAGAGAGGCAGCAGTCTGAAGGCCAGCCTGGTGGCTTGGGACTTCCTCCTCAGGTGTGTGCCTTGAACGTAACTTGATAACACTGTTCCTTTGTCATTTGTTCACGCTGTTTTCTGAAATGCCCTACGATTCCCGCCCCGCAGACCCAAGCCCACCTTATCCCTCCTGTAAGTTTCCATCCCAAAAGTTTCCATCAAGCGCCCACTCCTGGTGAGGCTTATCCTCCAATGTAGGCCCTGGCGATCATTTTGACAGTGTTCCCTTCAACCATCTTTGGCAGGGACTTACATAGCATTTCAACTTTTTGGCATCTACTCCCCTTAGGTAAGAGAGTAAGAAAGATCACTTGTGCTTTTTAAAAGGGCTTTACAGTATCCAGTATCAAGTTAAGCTTTTAAATAAATACTTGTTAAATCATATGGGGTTCAAACTTGGCCAGATTTGGGCAGAAGCTACAGCTGCTTTGCTTCAGGAAGAGCTTTCCACTGGAGTCAAAGCGACATCTGGTGGCTGGGGAATAAAGGAAAAGGCTCTGTGGTGGTAGGACGGGCGTGTGCAGGCTGAAGGCCAAGGTGAAAGGGCGGGCTGGTGGCCGGCACATGCGGACAGGGAGACCTGTGTTCACAGATGCCACCGAGATGGATGGCACAGTGTAACAAAGAGCACAGAGACATCTGGGCTGTTATGTAATCATAGTAATAATAATAATAGTAATAATAATAACAATGACAAGTTTCTCAACCCCTCTCTGCCTGGTTTCCTCATCTTGACATAAGCATTTGCTACTATTACAACGAAACTTACTTGAGGAACCACCTAAAAAAAAAAAAAAAGAGTGGCTTGGAAAACAGATGGTGTCTCCTTGACAAGTTTCATTCTGATGGAATATTTTTACCATGGAGGGATTTACAGAATGAGTCATACTCATTGCCCATACGTGGGCAGATAAATAATTCCACTGTGTGAGGTTTTAAGAAATGTGCAGTAATGATGGCTGGAAGCAGATCTTGTTGGCTTTTCATTTCTAAAGAGAGGGAGGAAGAGAGATTTGGAGGGGTGGAGGAGGGGGGGGCCCGGGTGAAGCCAGGCAGGGCCGGGCAGGCTTTGTACTGTGAGGGCCGCATCATCATCTCTGTCCCCAAAATATCTGAGAAAAGCAGAGGGCACAGTTAAATAGGGCACCTCCCGGAGCAAACTCTTTTCTGCGGGGGTGAGGCCTTCTGATGAACCCTTCTCTTCTGAGACTTCTCAGCAGGGATGGATGGTTTTTTGAACTGTACCCTGTCAAACCAGGCTAACTTGCTCTGCTTTTTGAGATGCTCTCAGTTTCTGAGCAAAGCTGTTCTGATGGGTAAATCCTCAACAATCAGGCCAATGCATGGAATCGGTCTTATTTTCAGGAGGTAAGGAGGACAGAAGTTCTATCTGGGTCCCTGTGCCCTTGCATTCTTGGGCCATTACCATCATGACTCCAGCTCCCCACTACAACCCCAAAGGGAAGGAAATATTCTTGCAGGAAGAGGAATACTTTAGTACCAGCTAAAGTTCTGGCTACAGATCTCAGTGATCTCATGAACTGGACCAGGCCACGTCTAGTTTGGGCATCTCTGATCTGAGCCAGTTAGAAGCAGGCCAAGTGGCCTTTATGGCTCCCTTTCTCTAGTTCTGTGATGAGTTTCTAGTCCATCTTGGTCCCACAGAGCTTGCCAGAGAATTGGAAAGGAAAGAAGGAGCACTCACTGAGGTTGAGAGTATCTTTCGGAAGCTAAGAGTAGCTTCAGTGGGTCTCCTTTCCTTTCCCCTGTCCTTCCCTCCATCCCCTTCCTTCCTTCCCTCCTTCCAAAATTTACATTTTAATTCCAGTATAGTTAATCATTGGCTTTCTAAGGAGAGAGGAAGACCAGGTTTGATTGGGCTTAGGGGCCCCTCTTACTCTATGGATCCTTGGGGAGAAGAGAAAGCCTGAAAAAAAGATGAATCCAAAGACAAGAATCCGGGGTGCCTCAGTGGGTTAAAGCCTCTGCCTTCAGCTCAGGTCATGATCACGGGGTCATGGGATTGAGCCCCACATCCAGCTCTCTGCTCGGCGGGGAGCCTGCTTCCCCGTCTTTCTCTGCCTGCCTCTCTGCCTACTTGTGATCTCTGTCTGTCAAATAAATAAATAAACTCTTTTAAAAAAAAAAAAAAAGCAAAGACAAGAATCCATAAGGAGAAGGTGCCAAACAACCACACCCCCTTTGAACATCTTAGAGCCCCATGTTGGAGGCACCTAAGGAGGTCCCTAACTGCCCCTCTAGAGGGAAACAGGAAAGACAGGGTCAGGGAGAAGCCCTTTAGCAAATGTTGAATGATTGGGGAGTGAGTAGGCTGAATGAACGCCCTTTCTGGATTAACATCATAATCTAAACTCGCTCCAAGGAAGTCTAACACAATTTAGAGAAAATTATAATGTGAAGGTTCCTTTAGTTCAAGACCTGAAATCTATCTTTATTCACACCAGTGGGCTTATTTAGGAAAGTTGTGAAGGCTTATTTAAGCTTGAGAAGAAGTAAGATTCTAACCAGGCAGAATGACCATTTTTGACTGTCTGTGCCTTTTGAGCATGTTTGTATTACCAGAGTCACAGGACTGCAGGGTTGAGAGGTTCTTGAAAGATCCTTAGTCCCGCTGCTAGGAAACTATCCTATGGACACGCGAGCACACGTGCACTGGGATGAATGTGCATCTCAGGCTTGCTGGTAACAAAAATGACAAAAAGGCCATGGAACCACCAAAATCCATCAACAGGGGTTTAGGAATTAAAGTGCGTCCATATATGCCACTGGTACAGGGGATGAGGGACAGGTGTGTAGGCTGTATCATTGGGTAAATAAAGCAAGTTGCCGAACACTCTGTGTGTGTGTGTTTGTGTGTGTGTGTGTCTGTGTGTGTGTGTGTAATCTCATTTGTGTGAAAGTGAAGAATATTTTAAATATGCTTATAAATGCTTAGCGAAGTTCTAAAAGAACACCGAAGAAACTGGGGACCAATTAAGTTCCTATTTTTACCTTGCAAACTGAGTGTCTTCCTATAAGTTTGTGTTTGGTGTCCCTTACACAAGTCACCTGACACCTAAAATTAAATTTCAATTAAAATATATGTTTTTTAAAAAAGTATACCTTGCCTGCAGAAGCTAGCGCCACCAAGAGGTCATCCTGGCTGTCCTTAAACCCTCCCAGTGATGGAGAACTCATTGCCTATTAACTGTCAGACGGCATTTTGAACAAGCCCCCAGATGGTAATCAGTTCCTATTAAGATAAGACCTAGGGGGGCACCGGGGTGGCTCAGTGGGTTAAAGCCTCTGCTTTCAGCTCAGGTCATGATCTCAGGGTCCTGGGATTGATCCTCGAATCTCGCTCTCTGCTCAGCAGGGAGCCTGCTTCCTCCCTCTCTCTCTGCCTGCCTCTCTGCCTGCTTGTGATCTCTGCCTGTCAAATAAATAAATAAAATCTTAAAAAAAAAAAAAAGACAAGACCTAGGGACTGGCTCAGTCTGAACTCACTCTCAATCATGAGTTCATGAGTTCAAGCCCCACGATGGGCACAGAGATTCCTTAAAATAAATAAAAATTAAAAAGAGAGAGAGAGAAAAGACCTAGGTTTCAAGGGGGCTGATCTATCACGCCTATCTTTAGGGTTCTGGAGCTGGACTGCATACAATTCCGACAGCTAGTTCTTGGTATTTTTTTCAGCTTAAAAGATTTTTTTTTTTTTTGGAGATATGAACAGAAACTAATTGAGGGAGGTATGTCCCCTGGCAAGAGCCTTCAAGAGACTAGAGGAACAGAATAAAAGACTTTCCAGGATGTCATTTTAAGGAGGATATTAAGAGTCTGTATCACAAAAGAGCCTTGTTTCCAGAGGAACCCGATCTGTACATGGGGATGGTGAGGGTAGCACACACTCAAAGCTAAAGAGCACGCATGAATACAATCACTGTTACACGGCCGGAAAAAGAAATCTTACTAAATGGCAGGTAGAGAGTGATGGTCTGGACCAGGGCACCCGTGGGGAGCACCAGGTCAAGGAACCGGACTTGGTCTGGGTTTTGAGAAGTGGGGAGTGGGGTAGGTGCAGGGGTGGGGGCATCTGGCAGGGAAGGCAATGGCATGAACCGAGATGGGAACCCCCAGGGACAGTGCGCATGAGCAGGTATCAGGGCAGGTGGAAGGTGTTGGGGGGACCCCTCTCTCCTTTTAGAGGGTGACGCCCAGGGGGAGAATTATGCCTTACACAACATGGCCTGTGTGCCTTCTTGCAGAGGCCCCGTGGCCAGCCCCATGGACTCGCCCAGGGCAGGTCTTTGTGCCTTGGGCTTGTGGGCATACGTTTCATAAAGATCCCCTTTACTGGAGAAGTCTGTGGATTGATGGGATTCTGATTTTCTACTGTGTGAAATGTGGGAAGTAAAGACAGGAACTCTTTTGGAATATTTTAATTTATTTATTTTATTATTTTTAAAAAATATTTTACTTGTTTATATATCAAAAGTGAAAAAGCATATGATTCAACACAACTTCAAGAATGTTGGACCCCACACTTGGGTATCCTTATGGGGACTGTGTGTAGCTGTCACTGTCCAGTGCATTAAGAGAAACAAACAAACAAAGAACAAAGATTTTTCACTGAAGAGCATGGGGGTGCGGGGGGGGAGGCGATTAGGGTCCTGTTTGGATTACATTCATTCATTCAACATCTATGGGCAATTCTTCAGCAAACTGGGTCTTCATACCATGCCCCCTAGCTCGTTGGCTTTCAGAAAGATTATCTAGCTAGGGTAGTTAAGTCCGAGCTCGTGGTCTCTCTCATTCTCCTCTCTCTCTCAATCTCTCTCCCCCTCTCTCACGTGTCCACTGCTCGCACACAGCAGCCGGAAATGACACATCGAAGTGAGTCACCAATGCGGCTGTGAATCACCCTGTAATTGGGGAAAGTTCTGTCCTGTTAGGTCGTGCAGCCCCTTGCTCTCCTGTTCCTAAATATATTGGAAAATTTTGAAACCACGCTGTCCTCGCTGTAATCTCTCTGACCCACCACATCCTTTTGGTCCCTAAAGTTCGATCATCTCGCTGGGGGTCTTCGCCATGGAGTGCAAGGGCCAGGACCAGAGAGGAACCACAGGGCTCAGGAAGCCACAAGGTGGCAGTGTGGGCCCCACCACGCTTGCCGCCCAGAGGGACAGCTAGTCAAGGGGCCAGACTCCTGAGAGGCAAGACACAGACCACCAAGGAACATGACAAGCAAATTCATAGACTACGCTTTTCTTGAGAGTCCTCTTTCTCTCTCACAAGCACACAAGGACAAGGATGCGATAAATACCCAAGCACACCCCTGGCATCCAACCCTCCCCACCGGGAGATTAGAGCCAA
This sequence comes from Taxidea taxus jeffersonii, assembly GCA_003697995.1. NCBI lineage: Eukaryota > Metazoa > Chordata > Mammalia > Carnivora > Mustelidae > Taxidea > Taxidea taxus. Next base: position 4,038 of record RCUC01144611.1, on the reverse strand, counting down.
GAACCAGGCACGCATCTCACTGCTCTTCCTCCATTCCTGCAAAATAAAGTTAGTGGGAAGCAGAAACCTGCTCCTATGAGTAAACAAGTCACCTACACTCCAAAATAATATATGCACACTGTTTCTGGGGAGGGCGACGGCCAGGTCAGGGCGGGTCTCCGCACAGGGCCGCGAGACCCTCTGAGCTGGGCCAGTGCAGACCTCAAACAGAAAGGGTGCCTCTCCCACTGGCCTTCTTTGGCCCGCCGCCAGCCTCCTCAGCAGTGGCAGACAGTGCAAGAGTGACAGCTACGTGCCTGGAACACAAATCGTTTCTACCAAGCACACAAAAGCTCCCGCAAGCCTTGAGGTGCCATCCTGCCGGGATCTCGGCGGGGTCCAGGTCTGCAGACCCGGATGGGCAGAGCAGCTGCGCCAATGGTTGTCCGAGGTTTACAGTCTGGTGTGGAGACCCAGCTGTGCTTCGGAGGTCTCTCCGGGGGCTCCACCATGGAGTTTTACTGAAAGGTCCTCTTCCCCATTCCTGGGAGAGGCTGAGGTCTGGGATGCAGATTCAAAAGATTTACCTTTTTTTTTTTCCCCTAAAGGGCAAATGCCTTCTTTTTCTCCAGAAAAATTAATTAAAATATATATTTTTTTCCTTTAGAGTTCCTTCTTCTTGGATGTATCTCAGTTCTGTCCCAGATGAGGGCTGCTGTTCTTGTGGTCAGGGTTCCATCACTTGGCCCATGAACAAGACCGTTCCTGAGGATGGAAGATGCGTGGGAAATGAGAACGGGAAGAAATGGCATGGCTCACGCAGCCCATGTTTATGGATGAACCGCGATGTGAGAACGTGAGTGAGCTGTCTGGAGTCACAGCTGCTGTTGTGACTAAGCTAGGGCTGGGGTCCTGGCACAGTGCTCTGTTGGTGACAGAGCATTGTCCCTGAATGGAGGAAGTGAAGCAGAGCTCTGGATTCTTTGTCTGGAGTCCTCTTGGGATAGGAGGGAGTGTCTACACCTGTCGAGACCGGTGCCTGACCGGATAAGATGGGGCAGGGGTGGGGGGCGGGGGGAGAGGGCAGGGGAGCATCGCGGCCCCGGCTCACCTGTGGGGTTGTGCCGCACCACGAAGAGGAAGGGTCTGTCCATGATGATCTCCTCGGGGGCCATTCGGGCTGAGACGATGATGGCTAAGAGAAGGAACAAGGTTCTAGAACAGGACTGGGCGCTGGCACCTGGACTGATCGGCAGGGATGTGCCCTGACACGGGCCTTCTGATGGTAGCCCTGGGGGGTGTCTAGGAGGCTTGGCTGTGAGCCTTAACAGTTGAGGGAAATCCTCAGAGGCCTGGTTGCCTCCAGGAGTTTCGCCGAGACCTATCAGCTCCGCACAAGCAGCCATTTATGTAGGTCTTTTTAGAGCATCTTGGTGAGCAAGTTCCTTAAGCTGACCAGCCACGGGGAGAGGAAGCCAGGCGGGGCGGGTTAGGGGGGAGCTTTTCACTTTCAGGGGACCTCTGGAGCCGTCGAGTGAGGGACTGGGCTCTGAGGCCAAGTGGGCCCACCTTCTAGGCTAAGAAACTCTATTGGGGTCGGGGCGATGCCCTTGGCATTAGGGAGGGGGGTGCCACTCCATGAGGGGAGCCTGGTAGAGCAGGGTTCATCCCAGAGGTAGGCCCCAGGCCTCGCCTGAGCCTGACTCACCTGTAGAGGAGGATGCCACCGTGCCGCTCTCGTTCACCTCGATCTTCACTTTCTGCAGCGCCTGGGACACGTACAGTGCTTCTTGATCTGAAACACAAGTGGATCCCAGGGTAGATCAGCCGGGGTTCTCAGAGACACACTCCTTTGTCCCCTTGGGGGCCCCACAGTCCACCAGCAGAAGAAAATGGAAGGAAAATCTCTTACCTGAAAGACTGGAGAAGTCCGCCTGGTTTGGCCTAAACATGTCAGTCATCCCCAAGTTCTCCAGGGGTCCCCGGAGGTTGACTTCGCTCTCCAGGGAGAACCTGGGAACAGGAGCAGGAAACGGCTCAGGCTCAGGCCTCCCCTGGCAGCTTCTCCCAGTCCCTGCCAGTGTAGCCCCCTTCGAGCCTGGCTGGCGGCCGGACAGGATGGGGACAGATGTGAAAGTGGAGGGAGGCTGGTCTTTTCAAATCTGCGTGGAAGGTCTAATAGAAATGAACATTGTCTGCCATCTCACCCCCGCCCCCTCTCCTCCGCCGGAACCTGGTCTGTAGACTGTGTTCCGGGGAGCTAATTCTGAAGAGGACTCCAGCTCTGGGTTCCCCCTGCTTCCCATCAGGGCTCTCGTTACCTCCGGGTTTCACTTTATAGGGATGGGGGCGGGGCAAGAGCATGCAAACCAGCTAAATTCTCCCCTTTCCCCAAGCCTGGCATTACAGCATCTGGAAATTTGGGGTCAGTGCCGTGGGAGGCTTCCCTATAATTCTGGAATGACCCAGCCTCAGCTTTCTCCACCCTCTGTGCTTCTGCGGAAGGATTTTTAAAATCTCCTTTGTTGGAAGCCAGCTAGAAGCTGCTCGGGCTCCTTTTGTCTCCATTGTTTGGATTTGACTTGAGCCTTGGGGGGTGGGAAAGGGTCTTTCAAAGGCCGGTCTAGCCCCCCACCTCCACCATTTCTCCGGCCCAGTACTCTGAGGGTGGTCAGTGTGGGGGCTCGGTCTAGAAAGACTCCCTGCCGCCCTCCAGTGGAAACAGGAGGAGGGAGGATGAGAGGAATCTTAATCAAACCCAGGCCAGAGTTTCCCATCAGCTTCCCACACATGTCCCTGCCCTGCAACTGTCACATCTGGGAAATTGGAGGTGGGCCTTTCAGGGAGCCCTGGGGGAGGGGAGGGGACAGATAGAGGGGCGTTGAGGGGTTGGCAAGGGTGGTGAGAGCGAGGGGTGACTTACTTGGGCAGAACCAGGAGGCGGAGCCGTCGGGTCATATTCCCTTTCCACTGGCTGATGAGCTGGGCATCCAGGATGTTGGTGAGAGCAGAAAGAGGCACGTCTTTTTCATAGGGAGCAGCAATGAACATGCTGAGCGTGTCTCCGTGATAGGGCAGTTCCAGGATGTCGTAATAATGGCCGTCGGGGGTAGAAAACTCAGCTGCGAAGACACAGGATTGGCGCACTGAAAATGGCTTCTCCTTTTGCTGGTTCTCACCCAGCACTGGGTTTTCAACGAGTTCGGTCTCCTCCGCTCTTTCTGGAAGCCAGCTTTCTACCTGGGCTTTGGAGGCTTCCCCAGACAAGGTTTTTAAGCCCCGTTTCCCTCCTCTTCTGCCAATTCAGTGTCTTCTGGTTACCCTGTCTCCTTTTGGGCTTCTTGGTCTTCACTCCCATGTCCCTCACACCCGGCCACTAATTCATCCTCATTCTTCTTTCCTTCAACTCAACATCCACCTGTACAGGTCTTCCCCCCGCAGGCTTTGTGAGCCCCCCTTTGTAATCATACTAGAAACACTCAGGGACCAAGACGGGGGTCACATGGTCATATGTGGGCTGGAGGGACTTTCTGGAGGTCAGCTTTGTCTTGCATAAGCTAAAGCTACAGTTGGCTGCTCCCGCTATCCCAACAGCTCCTGCTTGAGGAGTCTTTGGCAAAGCTGGGCTATATTCGGGACTTTCTCCTCCCTGCGAGGGGATCACCCCGGGGGGATGAGATACAGTAGCGCTGGGACTTTTGGAAGAAGGTCTTGAACTTACTGTAGTTGAACTTGTTGACCTGAGCCATCATGGGCACAGAGACGGCGCTGCCATCAGATTTGTGGAAGAGGCGGTGGTGGGTGCCCGCCTTGGGGAAGGGGGTCTTCCACTGGCCGTTGAAGTAGAGGGCATTCACCAGCATCAGGCGCGTCAGCTGGTCCACAGTCCCTCTGCCCAGCAGGTCGCCAATCATGCCTGCGAGAAAGCCAGGTGAGCAGTGACAGGGTCAGATAGGTCTCAGTCCTATTAGTGGGTTCCCTTCAGTCCTCAGATTGGATGTGTGTCTTAGAGGCAGACTACGGGTGGAAGTGAGCGGGGCCAGCTGTGTTCAACCTGTT